>JANHZU010007114.1:15091-26391 GCA_032468055.1 Acrochordus granulatus
GGCCTCTCTCATCTTTTGAAGTGGGAGAACTTGCACAATTGGGGGCTGACTAAATACTTTTTTGCCCCACTGTATTAACTTCACAATTAAGACAAGGAGCACCATGGAGGACCTCTCTGCAGACCCCTCTCACCCTGGACACAATTTGTTTGAACCCCTTCCATCTGGACGGTGCTATAGGTGTTGCATACGAATACAATTAGATGCAGGAATAGTTTTTCCCCCATGCCATCATTCAGCTGAATATCTGACTCATGCTATATGAAAGGACACAGAGTGCAAAAAATTCTAAATTAACCCCTTAGAAATTATTATCTAAGATGTATACATATCAGCAATAGATCATGGTTCTAATTCTACACTTTACTATATTCTTTGGATGAACATGTTACTGTTGAATACATGATTTCATTTATTTATGCTATTATTTTACGTACTGCTGTCTTGCAAGCATACTGAGAGCTGCTGTACCGTAGTCAAATTCTTAGTGTGTCTAACTATGCTTGGCCAATAAAGTATCTGAGTATCTAAGTATGCAATTAAAATAATCACCCAGCAACAAGAGGCACTGCCAAAGAATTAGAAATAGACTGAAGGCATAATTGTTGCCCTATTAAGAATTATGAGTAGTTATGAATGATCATAGTGATTCCAAGGCACTTTTATTCCAGTGTTACCTATGAGTGCAAAAGCTAAGTGACATGGGGACCTGTCCTAATTTTATCCCCCGAACAACATTATGAGCTAGGCTGACCTAGGATATAGTGTTTCACCCAGTGGTGTAAGTCCAACATTCAAACCACTAAACTACTATCTATTAATTGTGACTATTAAGAAATCTTTAGTACCATGTAGTCTGCCTGCTCCTTTAAGACCACGTGGGCCTGTGGCTGTTTTACGTTGCCCCTTCCTCTTTGCCATGAGGGCTCCTGGATTGGAGCTGACTGCAATGAAGAGCAATGGGGGATGGTATTAAGTCTATTTTACACTATGGACTCTATTCTTTCTCCTATTTTTAATTTTTTAAATGTTTTAATTGGTTTTGATAAAGGCTTTGTGATGAAGCTGAAACCTTACCATTAAAAATTCAAGTCCAGCTGACAAGATTTACAAGCCTCCAGATTTGTTTTATTACCTGGATGACTGAGGATTCTTTCTGCAAAAATAAACAGGAACAAATTCCAGATAGGTGGATAGGCACACAGACATGCATAGGCACAAAAGAATACTACAATCATTGTAGAACATGGTTATTTTCTTTTCACATTTTCTTTCTCCTCATGTTCACATCTAACCATCCCCAACTAATGATGGTGCAAGTATGACAAACTGCTTTTTAAAGTCCACAGAAAACATGCACGTCTCCACTTATTGAATAATTAGGAAACCAATTGCTTGGCTTTGACAGCATAGTAATGAGCTTTGTGCCAACTAAATCGTAATTGTTTGGAAATGTAAGCTGCCTTCCAGTCAGCCAAATAAGAAACAGAGGAATATGAATTAAAATGAAGGGCACAAAAGGTACTACACAGGCAAGAAATCAAAAATTTATTTGGAACTGATACTGTTTTTTAGATGACATTAACTTAACTATCTGGATAAGAGGAGCTAGATGACTTCCAAATAAATAATGCTCTTAACTTTCCCACCATGAGACCGAGCCAATTTTTATCCTGTCAAAAGCTATGCTCATACTTCTTTAATTTTGCCACCAAAGTTTATTAATGTAATAAATTGTATAGATTAAACTTAACTTCCACATAATATGAAGTTTTTGCTTGCAAAATATCATCCAGATCAGTGTTTTGCAACGTTGGTAACTTTAAGATGTGTGGACTTCAACTGTGCACATGCTGGCTGGAAAATTCTGGGAGTTAAAGTCCATGGTTGAGAAACATTGATACAAATAGCGCTTATTTTAAGAAAAACATGGACATATTGATAAGCAAAGAAACAAGAAAGACAATATGTAAACATGGTAATGGCATTCAGGGATCATACAGAAAAAATTAAGATCTAGAACAGAAATATTCTCTGTTTCTCCCTATGTTTCAGTGATTTTTTCCCTCTGGTTTCATATGTTCTGTTTTTAGATATAAAAGAAAGTTCAAGAAGCTGAAATGTAATCAGAATAAAAAATTATCTCAAGATAAGGGAAGGGGCAGTACCTAGGAACAAAAGGTTATTCTATTCCCTAGTTATTTCTCTAAAGAAATAGCTGGTTAACACTTCCTTAACTTTTAAAAGTTGATTCACGCTGACAGAGTTGTTTCAATGAAGTCAATAAAAGATTTTCCCCTCTCTTTGATCAATAAAACATTTTCCCCACTAGTTGGTAAAAAGAGATCTGTAACTTGAGCTATGTATCTTTTAGGGTTGTCACTAATTATTATTATTTATTAAATTTATATGCACAAAAAGGCCTTTAGATATAATAGCATCTAAGTAAATACAAAACATAATGCCTTGTGATAATTGCAAATACCTAACAATGTGTTCACAAGCATATTTATTTGAAAGTAAATTTTATCAAGTGTAATAGGATGCATTTTCAAGAATGTATAGGTAAAAAGATAAAAATACCATCAAACTTATATTCTACCAACTTCATGGACATTAGTATATCCTTCTTCTGGCAAGAATCCAAAAAGGTACTGTCTTGTTCAGGATTTGTTTTTACTTCTTCTATCCTACTGTCTTGGGAATTCTTAGTAGTCTTCTCTTCAAAACTAGTCCAGATTCCATTAAGCTTCTGAGTTTATCTACCACCACTTGCTGATGGTGTTGGCTTGAACTGCTGCCAAATTGTTTCAAAACATATAAATGCCATTTGAAACAGAAATCTGAATTAAAAATGGAAAACCGCATTCAAAAAATGTAAAACAATCTACCCTTAAGGCAAATAAGTTATAAATCTTTATAGTTCAAGGGAATATTTTCTATGTACATTATCTGCTACTATAATTTACTAATATATACCACCAATTAAACAAAAGGTTAAAATAGAAAAGTTACTCAGCAAGACTTTGTTTTAACTCAAAATTCATAGCAAAAGAATATTGATTTGTTGTTGTTCAGTCACGCAGTCGTGTCCGACTCTTTGCGACACCACTGACTGCAGTATGCCAGGCCTCCCTATCCTGCACTGCCTCCCGGAGTCCACCCAAGCCCACAGTCATCACATCAACTATGTTATCTATCCATCTCATCCTCTGCCATCCCCTTCTACTTTTTCCTTCAATCTTTCCCAGCATCACAGTCTTTTCTAATGAGTCCTCAGTGGAACCTCCGATTGTGAGTATAATTTGTTCTGTCAGAATGCTCTTAATCCGAATCGCTCTTAAACCAAAGCGAGGTTTCCCATAGGAAACAATGTAAAGTTGGATGATCCATTCCACACCCCAAAAATATTCACACAAAAATCATTTTCAATGGAATTTTACATAGTAAAATATCTGAAACAAGTAACAATGATTAACACACAATATAAAGTAGAAATGGAACAACTATATCCCTGGTCCAAACTCCTCTTGTTGAGATGTATTTATTATACCTAATTATACCCAACTCCCAATGACATGGGATGAAGCCTTGTGAAGGGAGGGGGGGAAAACCTACAGAGTGCCCTACAAAAACGGTAATGGACTGACCATGAGCCAGACCTAAATGGTCACTTTAATGGAGGACCTTTGTCAAATCCTTTATTAAGTGGAAATATGCCTCGTTTGGACCTGTCAGCATCATTTGGACCTGTCAGCATCATCGATACCACTGACCATGGAATTCTTGTGAACTACTGCAAGGGTTAGAGATTGGAGTTATTTCTTTAATGGGCAGTTCCACTGCCACGTGGCATGATTCATGATTCACTCATTTCCTCTCTACTTTTCAACATTCAGACAAAGCCACTGAAAGAGGTCATCCATAAATCTGAGGATGGGAATAACAAGGTTCCACGTGACAGCATGATAGATTTTTGTTTAAAAATGAATAATTCAAAACGTAACAGAATTACCTTGTGGAACCTGACTCTTTACATCCCTTGGGAACTTCAGTCATACTAGAAAACTCTCAACGTGCATTATTTATACAAGAACAGAAGACTGAAAACCTAAATATCTTCTGCAAGGTTTTTTAATTAAATTGGTTTTCAGAAATGTGCTGATAAAAACCCAACAGCAAGTTCAAATACACATACGGCTATCAACCTGTAATGGTTACAGCCTAATCTGGAAAAGGATGGTTAATTGTCAGCATGAGGAAATTGACTGTAGCAGGCAACTGAATGGTTGCATGAATGCATTCTTGCATATACACCTACATTATTATTCCCTTTTGGATCAATCATATTCTTCTAAACTCAGAAAAGGAATAAGAAATAGTCAACCAAAGAAATTTAGAAGAAAAAGGTACAGAGTTAAAATTAGTTTCTTGCAACATCATGCAACAAACCTTCCAACATCTTACTATCTTGGCAACCAGTTCTTGTTTCTACCATACCAGTGCAAAATGTTTTTACACTGCCTCTTGCTTTTTAAACATTTCTTTTTTTCTTTCTCAGGATTGTATTAGCTTCATCCAGCCATGGCTTTCTTCTTCCCTTTCCTTTTGACCTATTTCTTCCTTCACTGATTTGAGTTTTGATCCTCAATTGTTCTCTTCATATAATCAAGCTAACATAATGTATTTCTTTCCTTTAGTTCATTCACATTTCTATTCAGCACAGGTTCTTTCAGCACCCCTAGGCTTTTTACCTTTATCTCTTATGGTTTATCACTTACTTTACATTAGTGTTGCATGTTTTAAAATTTCTTTATCCATTTCCTCTTTTATATAAACACTCTATTGGAGTATACAATATTCATCTACTTGCTCTACTTTTTGCCATTTATTCATGACTTACAATTATGCAGTCCATTTACCCTATCAAACACAACTATATTTTGTCCCCCCATCTTGTTCTTCTCTTAATTTTTACTTTTTATCTTTTTGTATTTATTTACTATGTGGTTTGTACATTTTTATGGATCACTTAGAGTGAGTTGGGCAGTGAATACATTGAATAAATAAATATTTGTCTTTGATACATAAGTGCATTGCATCATGCAACCTAACATTTACTGAATATCATTCTAGTTCCCAGCCACTAAACCAGTAACTTTTGCACAGAAAAGTACATTTGCATTCCTAGACAAAATCCTTCTACAATCACTACAAACTTTCCACATATTTATCCATTATCACATTAAAAAGCTTTAAAATTTGGCATTGGGCCAGGATGTAAAGTGAGCCTTGCTGTATAGTTGTCGAATGTAAAGGGTTTTTTGAGGATTTTGGATGCACTGTAAAGAGTCTCAAAACCTCTCCTCTTTGCTTCTCCACTTCTCCAGATTGTGCTCTGGAGCTTGAAATTCCTTTCAAACCAACTTCCCAGGAACAAACAAAGCTTCAGCAGTTGCATTTAGGCTTACCTGCCAACTATGTGCTTTCTTAAAACCATCTATTTTCATCAGCTACTGTCATGTAGATGCATCTTATTTGTCAGCCTTTACACACATCCACTACTTCCCAGAGTTCCTCTACTTTAAAACATCATCCTCCAATGCCAGCCCAATAGCCCTTCTTCCTTCTATGAGAATATTTTCCTAGGGGAAATGAAACTAACTCTTAAACACAGCTCCTCTAATCAGCTGGCTAGCACAATGTGATTGTTTGAATTTTTGCATGGTTATATAAACAGCCAGGAGGAAGCTATGGTTGAATGCAGACAATCATATAGAACATTGGAAAGTAACAACTAAATACTGCTAAATAGATAGCTATAAGCACAAAGGCTAGCTAGATACCACATGAGTCATCTATTTATATCATTCAGATACTGTCCCATTTTCATAACTGAGAAACACCACCACTCTGATTAGTCACAATCTGCTATCTGAAACTCATAATATTTTTTAGCAAAAATATGTCTAGGGTTATTTTCTCACATAGTTATAGAATAATACCACACAAAATGAAAGTTTCTGAAATCTGTGGTCCCAGCCATATTTGCTAAATAAATTGATGCATTAATTAAAATTAACACTCTAGCATTGGCTGTTACATCATAGCAAAATATACACTATATCCTCTAAATGATGAACATGTTAATGTGGACTAGATTGTTTTAATAAATCTGTAAAACAGATGCTTTATCTTATACTCTTAACAAAAAGATGAAGAAAGTGCAAAAGCAAAATATATCCTGTAGTTTTTTTTTTCTTCAACAATAGCAAAATAGTGCTTTCAAAAATAACTTTATAGATTTAAGAACTCATTTCCAGGATTTTTTTTCAAGTTATTTGTATATAAATCTCCAGGGGGAAAAACAACTTTGCAGTCATGCCAACCTCTTATATATCAGAACAATGAAGTGTCTTCTTTCCTGATGAAACTATTCATATAAATCCCATTATCATGAAGGTATGATGACAATAATGCAAACAGAAGCAAGATTGCAAATCACAAATTTCTCTTCTCATTAACAAAATGCCTTCCTTTACAGCGGTTTACTGAAACTTCAAAATAGCAGACATTCTCTCAGATATCTGCTATCTTATTTAGCATATTAATTATGTCTGTCTATCTATCCAGTTTTTTACTCTTATCCAGTTGCCTACTGATGCTTTCATATCATATTTATTTTGCTTCTTGACTAATAAATATTAAATGAACAAAGGAACCTAATTTGGCAATAATTGCTTATTCTTTTTTCTATCTCCTCTTCTGGACAAATGAGAACTTATTTGATAGAGCACTTGGTGATTTCTGAACTTAGTTGTCTGCTTGGAGACATTTCATTGCAGTGATAAAGTCTCATGCAGTGATGATTTACGTAGTCGGGTAATGAAATGTCTGCAAGCAGACAACCAAGCTCAGAGTGCACCAAACATTCCACAGTTCAATCCTGAGCTACATATATTGTCTTCTATGAGAAGATATGTTTACATCGAGAAAAAAATCACTTTTCTACATTTACTCCATCAGTCTGCCAATGAAATTAGCATCAAATAATGTTTAAATAAATCATGACTTGAGAATTATATTGGCTTATAAATTAATTTGCTTCTAGTAGAGAATGCTAAACAATTTGTATTCAGGTCCTTTTTTCAAGTTCTACTAAATCCTTCTTCATGTTTTTTGACATAGAGGGTGAAATGTTTCTGCTGAACAGACTCTTCTATTAGCAGGACTGGAGCCAGGAGAAAGTGATTTCTTTTCCCTTCTAAAGTTGAGAAGTTGAAAATCTACTTAGAGCATTCTCCACACCACCAGAATCATTTATGAGGCTGAAGGGAGCAGAAGTCTTTCATAAAAACTTGGGTTTTAATACATCCTATTTGTTAAAATAGAAATCCCTCCATTACTTAAGCAGAGTCATTTGGAATCAGGCAATTCTAAAATAAAATTAAAAACAAAATAAAGTGCATATTCTACTGGATCAGCTGAGGGATAGCACAAACCATCATAGGAAGTATGATTTAAAAAAATAACTCACTGGAGGCCTTATTCAGGACTGATACACAATAACAAAATATTTTGACTTACCTGATAAGAAACCTATACAATCCAACATCAAAATTTCTGTGGAAGGAAAGAACGGGGAGGAAGGGAAGAAGAAACAAAGAAGAAATATTATAATATGTATGAGAGGCAGATTTGAAGTCATGATCAATTTATGATAATGAAACCATATTCTAACTGATCATCCAATTAATATTAATCAGTTTCTTGGTTCAGATGAAATGAAAAATGACAATTAAGCAAAACTCTTTTTTATACCCATATGGAAAATGAGTGGAGAAAATACTGGAACCTGATACTCACCGCAGACTTTCCTGCCTTTAAACTGTACTTAGTGAGACATGAACATGACTATTGTTATAGACAATATAGTTATAGACTGAAGCATAAGCTTGAACTCAAATTTAAAAAAAAATAAATACAAATGAAATTATTCCACTGATCTAAATATAGGTACAGAATCAAAAGTAATGATTTTACTCAGACCAGCCTGGATTGTTCAAGTTCTACTACCTTCCACAAAAAAATTAATTTTGGAAGTTTGTTGACTTTTTCAGTTATTACATTTCCTAAAAGAACATTAAGAATGAGAAAACTGAACAGAAGAAAAAAAATGATAAATTCAGTAGAAATTATGAGTCAACTCCTAAGGCAGCAGTTTTCAATTACTGTGTCATAGCACATTTGTGTGCTGCAAAAGATCTGCAGATATGCTACATCAATGAGCCACAAGTAAATAATGGGAAGTCCATTCCACCTCTGGGCCATTACCAGGAGTGGACTGTCTCTATTTTTCTTCCTGAAGAATATCCCATCATCACAAAAATGGCAATTTAATCACTTCTTCCTTTCTCAGCATCATATCTATGTGAGACTGGTTTCTCAGTAATATAGAACAACAAAAACTTGAGGCTTCAAACACTAGAGGAGGACTTGAGAGTATGCTTGTCAACCATCCACCCTTGGAGAAGGCACATCATAAAATATCACCAAGCACAGATTTCCCAGATTTATTTTACTTATTGAATGTTAAGCACAATCTTAACAATTGTTTTTAATGAGTTTTTTATGGTGTGCCTTGACAAATTTAGCACCTTCTTAATGTGCCATGAGATGAAAAATGTTGAAAACCACTGACCAGTGCTGTCACATACTGTATGCCTTGAAGTTATTTGCTAGCAATTCTTATTTCACCAGCAACATTTCTTTCTCAGCATGGCCATTTTGAAAGTAGCCTTGGTTTGACACATTACTGCCTTACCAGACAGAAAAAACACAATGTAGAATACATCATGCTTATTATACCACAGGCTCTAATTAGTAAAAACAGACACAATTCCATAGCGTCAGATTATATCATTTTAAACCTGCCCAGGAAGCTTTTTCTCCATCATTTATTTACAGAAACAATTTAGGTCAGAAGAGATGGAGTTGCACATTCACTAGAGAAGACAAGGGGCAGGTAGAAGATCTTCTAGAAGAAATCTTATTTACACAGCAAACAATTTTGGATCAAGGGAGTCAAAATATGCTTTGCTCTCCAGATGCCACTGGATTTCTTTTATCAATATGGTCAAGAATCAGGAGGAATGAGAGACAGCTGGTGCATATGGTTTTCTTTTTTACTAATTTTCACAATCTTGTGAAGATTTTAGGCCAATAAACTACCTTTCCTCATCTTTTTGTCAATGCAATTATTTAAGAGGAAACTGAATCACCAAGAACCCCTAGATCCCTAAATCAACAACACCAAACCAAATCTAAAAGAAAGTGTCTTTATACATGTATGTAAGAGAGAAGCCTCCAGTTTTGGCTGGATACCGGATAAATTTCAGTAAGGAATTTCCTGAAGTCATATATGAGGAACAGCATTAGCTCATCAGTATGATACATTGTTGAGTTCATATATCACTCATTAGAGGAAAAGAGTTTTTGGACAAAATATATCACCTAAGGCTCTGGTCATGAAGATAAAAAATCTAAATGCTTCATTTATTGTAAAGTCATCCCACACAACAAAGAAGGATGGGGTGGGAGACACCAGAATATTAGTCAGTTAAAGGGCCAGTGCAGCTGCTGTACTAACAGCCAATAAATATCTGAATTTAAACCCATCTCATCGATCAGCTGAGAAAACCACCCCCATTCATAGGTTTATAATCTAGTAGTATCCAAACTGTATGCATTTTGGGCCATTGCTAACCTCATTCTCAGGATTTCCGCAGAAGGAAAGCTTAGTCATGTGTGCTTTTTACCTAAAGACAGTCATGCTAAACAAGTGTACTTCTGGAGAACTCCCACAAACTGAGATTACCCAGCACAAACTGAGCTGAATGTATTCTTGCCTACAGAAAAGCCCACTTTGTTGGGGCAAAGGGAGGGGACAGGTCTTAATTGCAGCTCTAGTATGATAAGGGCTCCAATTTTAAACATCTAACTGGGCTTTGATTTGGAGGGAAGAAAGCCTAAGAGGAATCAAGAACAGCTGAGGGAAGAGACACAGCAGGAGATTTGAAAATAATAACTGGAGGAGTTCAGGTCAACCTTGAGATGGAGAAAAGGCGTTTAAAACATGCCAATAAAAAGCTTGAACAAACAATATGGATTGGGGTCAAGCAAAGTTCCTTCAGAGCAAATTAGCTCAAGAAGTGAAGGATAGCTCAGAGGAATTTTTGAGAGGCTTGGGGAGGGAGTTTGTTTTGTTTTTGTGTTTTTACTGAACAAACAAAGTATATAAAAAAGAAAACACAGCTGAAAAAGAAAAATAAATCAATGAAAACAAAAGCAAAGAAAAACACAATTACACTTCAGAGTTTATGTTCCTGTGTTTTGTAATGTTAAGAAGTAATGCAAACAATTTAAGCATCAATATTCAATATTTCCATCCTATCAGAAAGTGTAAATCTTTCCTTCCTTCTTTTGGGAAAGAAGAATACAATATGTGATAAAAGAACAATTTGTTTTACAAACTAGAATTTGGCAAAAAAATTTCACAATGAAATGAATTTGGCTTCCACTTCCCATGAACTTCTGCAAACTTGAGAATCCTTTGTAATAGGATGCCTAAGAAATGTGAAATTGCTTTGTGGAGATTCAGAAAGGATGTGCAGGCAGAACATAGCAAGCAAGAAGCCCCAAACTGTTGTGGTTTTTTTGGACTAGTTGCTTGTCTGACTGACAAACACAGTGTTTGGAGTATCATCTTCATCATCTCAGAGGAGAACTTAAAGATTCAACGGTGTATTTATATAAATTTCCTCCACCACATAATTTCTGAAACCCACCCATATTTCTCCTTTTCTCCTCACACAGAGGATTCCTTTTTATTTATTCTGAGAAAGGTATGTTTAATTATAAAACAAAGTAAGGGAAAGAGAGAGGAGAAACCAACTGAATGTGGGGTGAATTATTTTTAATCTTAATATCATTTTCCTGGGCTTTCAGAAAAATAAGCTTCATGAGCACATCCCTCCTTTCTGTTTCTTTTTCTGTGAATTTTAGATACTTGGATACCCAGATACTTTCTTGGCCAAGCATGAGACATGCAAGGAATTTGAGTCTGGTACAGCAGCTCTCAATATACATGCAACATCAATAAACAATAATATAATACATAACAATGTCAGTTATTCATAACAATGTGCAGTCAGTAGAAAGGAAGTACAGTGGTACCTCACAAGACGAGTAACTCACAAGATGTGAAACTCGCAGGACAAGCAAAAAAATTTAATCAAATT
>JANHZU010007115.1:28623-40244 GCA_032468055.1 Acrochordus granulatus
TAGATAGATAGATAGATAGATAGATAGATAGATAGATAGATAGATAGATAGATAGATAGATAGATAGATAGATATGGGCAAGAAGCAGGACGGAGATCCAACCTGGAAATAAGGAGGAATTTCCTGACCTTGAGAACGCTTAAACAATGGAACCACATCGCTGGGGGTTCCCAAGAAAAAACGGGGCAACTGATTGTCCAGGATGGTGTAAGGACTAGACGACCAACCCCAATCCCCACTTATTCGCCAAACTGCCCTCTTTCAACTCAGCTTCTGTACAGCGCGGTGGTATCGAGACATCTTCTGTCTCTTGACCAAGCCACTTTCCTCCATTTTACCCAGATGAACCTTCTTCTGCCAACAAACCCTTGTTTTGAAACTGTAAAATTTAACATAAAACTCTTATAGCTTACAGTGTACCTACTAAATGGGGCAATTTCCATTTTTTTGCATGTCATGCTTCTGTAAATTCCTTTAAGGCAGCATTAGAACTAAAATGCCAACAGTGCCCTCCAAATAATACGCTGTCAGGAATAAAATGCCAACCCTTTAACTTAAATGCCATCAAGAAGAACTCCTTTTCAGCATCAGCTGTTGGGCTGTCTACCCACACAGTTGCTCAGAAGCCCAAAAATACGCAGTCTCGCAAGGCAGGAGCAACCGGAGAGACTCTGAACTGGCTGAAGCTGACAACAGGAGAGTCCTTGGGCACCATTTAAGGCACAGCAAGAGACCGGATCTCAGTGTCAATCAGCAGAGATGCTCATCTTATCTCGTTGCCAGTTTACTTGTATGCATTAAAAAACAATATTTCCTGCAGATGCATGAAAGGAATAGCTTCCCCTGCTTATTCATTCAGCTGCCCACAGCATGAAATCCTGTATATTTTCCCTGAAAAATGCCCCAAATTGCAGCAATTCAGTCTCATGCGTGGTGCATTAAAAACTAAAGCTCACTGAGGTCACCAAAGCAACCTCTACATGTCTTGAATTCTAGAGGACCCTCAATTTTCCTTACCCTAAGATCGAATTGCCTCACATGCCACATTTTCTATTTTGCTTGGGGGGGGCAGTTGACCAGCCCTTGTTTATATCTTGGAGAACCAACCAACAAAAATGCAAAAAGCAATGATTCCAGACCGTGACCTAAAAAGTTTTCCTTCAAAAAAAAATGAGACTCACCAATTAACAAAAGCCATTTTCTGCTCTTTGATCTTGAGCAGTGCTTCTCAACCTTAGAAACTTTTAAGATGCGTGGACCTCAACTCCCAGAATTCCCCAGCCAGCAGAATTCTGGGAGTTGAAGTCCACCAAATTTCAAATTGCCAAGGCTGAGAAACATTGATCTAGAAGCTTCAGAGGAAGGCTGAACTGATGATCATTCACTACTGGAAGTTTTCAAGAAAAAAACTTGGGCAACCATTTGTCCAGGATGATATAAGGACTCCTGCCTTAGTCAGGGGGTTGGACCAGAAGACCTCCAAGGTCTTCAACTATTGAATAGAAGCATGCCTTAAAAACATACTAGAACTTCATAGGAATACAGGGAAATGCTTTCAGGCATGCAACTATCTCACACCACCTCATGCTATCTCTGACTAGCAGCAAAATCGCCAGCGATTTCTCGGCACTGTTCTAGCTTTCCATCATGGTCCTCCCCAAACTTACTCTTAACAACACACCCTCACTCAAGAATGCAACCTTCCCATTCGTACACACTCCCTTTTCTTTTTTCTCTTTGGGTCTCCTCCATGCACACATCTGAAACTTTTACAGTTCTGAAACAAGGTAGACAGGAGAAGCAACCTCGATCCGGAGCAGATCTGCTGTCTCCTGGATCCGTGTCTGAGCACCACTACAAAGGGGACTTCCATAGATAGAATTGCAGCTGTACCATGGGTGTGAGGATGACTGTTGTTTTAAGTTTTAAAGGCTCATAAGAAAATGGAAGTCTGGAGAGCATGACGGGACTGTGCAGAATTGTTGCTGGCACACGAAATGAGGACTTGAGAGCAAAAGAACAATATGATCATTAATAATTAATTGTATATAAGAAGGAACACTGGAAACAAGTAATAAAATTAGGAAGGAAGGAGGAAATTGACATGACAAATGTGCCATCTCAGTACAAAGAAGAAGAAAACCATGTACTGAAGGGATGTTCTGGGCTATTGAGCCTTGCTAGATGGAGTTGTGTGCCATAAATACAGGAACATTGCTTCAGTGCAGATGGGCCAGAACAGTCAGCTGCAACGTCTGGTTCCCCATGCTCGTACAGATGTCCGATCAACTCCGGGACAACGCTTCGATCTTAAATTAGGTATGTATGGAGTGTGTATGAGCGTGAATGAGGGACAATTATAAATATATTTTCCACTAATAAAAGAGTGATAAGTAAATCCCGTACTGGTCTCCTGGAATTCTTTCCTAATGCTTTCTGCCTCTGAGCCGAATTATAAAAGGATTAAAAGACCATTCCCTTTTTGGTCACATGAGTTCCCCCGTGTCATCCACTGTTGCCAATCTACACATGGAAGAAGTAGAGAAGAAAGCACTCAGCTCTTTCTAGGGGATGGCAACTCCCATTGGTTCAGGTATGTGGATGACAACTAGGTGAAGATCAAGATCCAGGAGGTATAGGCTTTCACAGATCATATAAACACGATAGACTCTAACATCACGTTCACCAGGGAAGACACCAAGGACAACAGGCTGGCATTCCTAGACTGTGAAGTTCTTATTGGGAGCTGTGGCAAGCTAGAAATAGAGATCTAAAGGAAATCCACACACACAGACTAATAACTGCTGTTTGATTCCCACCATCCACTTCAACACGAACTAGGAGCCATTGGGACACTACATTACAGGGCAGAACCATCCCCACCTCCATGGATGCCAACAAGAAAACAGGCACCTGAGGACAGCTCTTCAGGCCTGTGGGTATCCAAATTGGACCTTTATTAAATCAGCATTTAGATCCAACAAAAGAATAGCAGACAGCTGAGACTCAGAGTCAATGGAAGAGCCACGTCATTCCTTACATGGCTGGTGTGTCAAGAGAAGCTAAAGCGGTTATTTGGAAAACACCGCATACCTATGTTTTTCAAACCCATCAACACGCTGAGACAGAGGGTTGTACACCCTAAAGATTGAACACCAAAACATAAGAGCAATGTAATATATGCAATCCAGTACACTGAGGAGTGTTCAGAGCTCTACATTGGAGAAACCAAACAGCCTTTACACAAGAGGATGGCCCAGCACAGAAGAAGCAACACCACCGGACCAGAATAGCAGTTTACCTTTTTCATCTGAAGGAAAAAGGACATCCGAGGACAATAATGTTCACATTTTGGACAGAGAAGATAGGTGGTTTGAGAGAGGAGTAAAGGAAAATCCTTCCCTCAGGAGAGGGGGAGGCCTCAGGCACACCTTGTCTCCCATTTTTGATGCAGCTCTTTCATTAGTCCCCAGGAAGATTAAGACCACTTTCAAGGTTCAGCAGGGAGGCCACACTTAACAACCCACTTGGGGATGAGTAAAGGGATTTAAGAGTTGAGCATCTACATCCCGAAGACTCTCTATCTACTCACATCTCCTATCATCCATCTAACGAGCCTAATCAGGTTAAGCAAGAAATGCAGCCGCCCTGGAAGACATCTATGGGGTCCCCCAACCAACTTTTTCTCAGACTGAAGAAGCTATAAGCATAAGCAGTGAAACGTCTCGAACCAAAAAGGAAAGAAGTCCAGTTGCCACGACTCAACCTCCAGACAATTCTACCTGGACGGCTGAGAATCTTCATCGACATATCGACCTGAAACAAGGCATTTCTCCAGCATACAGCACAGGCCTCCATCCAAGCTTCTTAGGATGTCATTCATTAAGTTAGGAGGCTTGTTCTAAAGCAGCCATGCCCAACCTTGGCAACTTTTAAGATGTGTTTCTTTTACATATAGAGAGAGTGTCCTGCAGCCGTGGGGCTCCAGACTCTTTCTACGCTTGTGGGCTGCAGTTGAGGGTAGCAAAGATGAGGTCTCTGCAGTCCATCTCTTCCCTTCTAGTCCAACTGCTCTTAAACATACTTTTTCCCTTGTGTTCCATTGGAACAAAATACCAAGTGATGCTGTGAAAGAAGGAGAGACTAGGTCTTGTCGTCTTCAATGGACCTTCCTTTACAGGGGTTGAAGAGAAGTAGCATTTCTCCCTTCAGCAACCTTCTACAGGGCATCTTCTTTCCATGGCTCAAGTGGCTAGCCATGAAGCTCTGCTGGCTGAGGAATTCTGGAAGTTGAGGTCCACACTTCTTAAAAGTTGCCAAAGTTGGAAAAAAGTTGCTTTTCAGAGCAAAGTTGCTCTGAAGTGCTGATCGGGTAGGCGCTTGGCGTGAACACCCACAGCTGTATTTCTGCAGCCCTGTGAATAATTCCACCCAACCGGAAGGAGGCCAGGTCCATCAATGCACTTAGAAAGGAGACCATTTTAAGTGGAGTGGGGCTTCTTTTGGGGGTACTAACAGTTGCAGGCACTCAAGGAAAAGCTTCTACTCGCCTTCTCACCCATGCAATCCCCATCCCTGCCCGCAAGCTATTTCTATTTTTGTTCGCAATCCGATCTGAAATCTCCTAAAGTTTTTAACCCTTTACGGAACTGATCCAAAATGAGAAGAGGGGAAATCCAAGACACTACCCCGTCTTCCTCCACGATAGTGGCTTCTCATACAATCCAAAGCCAGCTTTGGAATTTACTGAAATAATGTCAGAAAATCGGGCTGCTCTGATACAGCGCTGAATTTCTCACGCCGCTTCAAATTAAGTGAGCACCGCGGAACGTTTTTGGTCCTTCCCAGCTGTGCGTTACTCTTCTTTGTATGTGAAAGGAAGTCAGCGCATCATCTCCACTCAGGAAATACATGTATTTTCAGCCCGTACCCTGCAGGCAAAATGTCATCAGTTAAGGCACTCCTCTTGATGTGTGCAGCTCTAAAATGGCACTGACATTGCTATAAAAAGCTGAGAAACTGAGAATTCCACAATGCTAGCCACAAGATGGAAAGGTAATTTGTGTGTGTGTGAATGTTGAAAAGACAGTGCAATTTACTTTCAGACCGTCGTAATTTGTTGAGATTTAATCCATAAATGAAATAAATAGGATTTAACCTATTTTAAGTTCTTGCGAAAAATTGCTCTGGAAATCCAGTTAATGACAGTACCTGCGTTCTTGGTTTCCTGCAAGACATCTGAACCCACTTTTCAAATGAACTTTCTGCAGGGGCAATGATAGTCAATACCATTTTTTTTAATTTGCACAATAGGGATGCTCTTGCCTGTAAACACTGCATTTATTTATCAGCTTTTATCCCAACACTTCATTGTTAAATAATCTGATTTTCTTAAAATATGTGATTTATGCACTACCTTTTAACTCTTAAAAATTTAGATTTCTTTAAAGTAATTGTAAAAGCCCATTAAAGAAGATCAAATAATAATAAAATAGAAGATCACATAATAACAAAATAATCTGATTTTCTTAAAATATGTGATATATGCACTACCTTTTAACTCTTAACCAATTTAGACTTCTTTAAAGTAACTGTAAAAGCCCATTAAAGATCAAATAATAATAAAATAATCTGATTTTCTTAAAATATGTGATTTATGCACTACCTTTTAACTCTTAACAAATTTAGACTTCTTTAAAGTAACTGTAAAAGCCCATTAAAGAAGATCAAAACCTTGAGAAGCTTCAGCAATTTAGCTATACCAACCCAAACCAAAGTCGGTGGCATATTGTTTAAAAAACCCTAAAGCAGTTTATAGTAGCATTTCCAGTCATTAGATATACAGCCAGAATAATAGTCTGAAGTAGATGCCCTAGATAGGAGGACCGGAAAAATAATGACAATGAATTCCACGCAGTGACGTCGGCAGACTCTACTTACCAAGGAAAACAGGTGGGTGTGGTGGAATGTCACAAGTAGACCAGACAGTAGAAGAGGAAAAAAAGGGCACTGGAAGAATACCTGAAGCACAGCGAAGAAGAGGCACTGGAGCTAGTATACCAGGAAGGCTTAGTGAGCACTGGAGGGACGAAACTGGCATGCAAGAAAGACCAAATGAAGAACAGAAAAGAGACACGGCAAGGCAAAGCATGACATGGCCAGGACATTAAAGAAACAGAAGGCAAAGCAGATAATGAATGACAAGCCCCGGCAACGGCTAAGAGCAGGAAAACTGAAGAAAGAGACAGAAGGGATAATTCGGGCTGCAGGAGACCGGAACAAATGCACACAAGGCTAGAACTGAGAAGGCAGCAACAGACAGCAAATGCCGCCTCTGCGAAAAAGCTGAAGAAAAAGTGGACCACCTCGTGAGCTGCCGCAAGAAGATCGCACAGACTGACAACAGGCAGCGGCATGATAAAGTAGCAACAACGGTGCACTGGAAGAAACACTTTTTGCCTGCAAGCGAGAACTGGTGGGACCATAAAACAGAGAAAGTAATAGAAAACCGAAGAGGCTGAATTGCTCTGCGACCTCAGAATTCAAACAGGCAGGCACTTGCCACATAACACTCCAGACTTAACAACTGTTGATAAGGAAGTCTGGACAGTGGATGTGGTGGAACAAGGAGACAACAGGAGAGAAGAGGAAGAACTAGGGAAAGTCACAAAACGCAAAGACCCGCAAATAGAAGTAGAACGACTGCGGTAAAGGAAAGCAGAGGTGGCACCGATAGTGACAGGCACCTTGGGTGCCACCCCAGAGCATTTGGAGCACCCCTTGAACACCACCAGCATGGACAAGACCCCCATCAGTCAATTGCACAAGGCAGCATTACCCGGAACGGCTTACACCCTGCGACGACACCTTTAACATCGAAAAACACCTGCCTATGCCAGGCCCTTGGGGAGGACTCAATACGTAGACAAAAATGCCAAATTCAAGTATAAACATCTGGCTGACTGTGCAACAAATTATGGCAACAGTAACAAAAACGTAAACCTTTTTTTTGTTACTCTGAATAGAGCCATTATGAATGCAGTTAGCTAACAATCTATGGAAATGCGATACTTGTTACCATGCGGTATGAAAGCTCACTGACATCTATCATGCTGATATCTCTGATTATTTTGTCTTGGTTGCCATATATATTAAATTTGCATTATCCTGTAGCTGTTTTTAAATTATTTTACAATCACCACCAGAGTCACTTGCTTGAAATGGGCAGCTACAGACACTCGAACAAACAAATAAATAAAATGTACAACTTTGCAAAACGAAGGGCGAACATTTGGCTTCATGGACAGCGGTACCCATACGTGTGTTTTACACCACTGAATACAACTGTGTACCTATGACTCTCTTACATCAGTTTGAGATACTCGAGTACTTTATTGGCCAAGCATGGTTAGGCTATTGGCCAAGCATGGTTAGGCACGCAAGGAAATTTAATAAATAAAAATAAATAAAAAACAACATTTGATTCCGGTGCAGCAGCTCTCAATATACTCGCAAGACGACAATATTTATTTATTTAATTTATTCATTTATATGCCGCTGAAATCCGGAGATATAAGAACATAACCAATGTTACTCCGCAGTCAAGGGTGCAGCCGGTAGAAAGGAAACATTATAAACGGTACAATTAATAAGTTTGTATGCACATTAAGCAGAACTTCGGGGTTAATTCAGAATTCTCTGCCCGTGTCTTCTATCATGCACGCAGCATGACTGTAGAGCATGAGTCCTGTGTTCAATAGTTCAGTAGTTAATTTCCAGAATTTACGAAGGATGGATGGCATGCGACAAAACCCTCATCTCCTCCGCCGGCAAGCCAACGGATTCGTATCTTTTCTTAACAAAAAGACCGAATCCTTTGCTGCTTTGTCACAAATCTCTCTTCAACCGCTGTGAGCAGCCATCATACTTCCGCAGTGACAGTCGCTCGCTTTCTCACCGTGAACTGACCCTTCAAGCTCAGCTGGGTGTAGAATTCATGCCCAACGAACGAAATGTGTTTCTCCAAAATACTGTGGATTGTTTCTTACGACAGTGTTACCCTACCTACCTTACAACAGGGGTTTTCAAACTCTGTTCCGTGTAATCCACCCGATGGGTTCCGTAAGACACATCATGAGGATTATTGAGCCAGAAAAGCTGCTAGCAGATTTCTCCTGCTTTTTTTTTCCCCCTAGCGGGGCTTTTCTATCACAAAGCCAAAAGGTGTTTTTTTCCCCTGAAGTTGTTCCACAGCTCAGAGAGAAGCTGCTTCTTCCTTAAATCTCCGACGGAACTGCAAAGGGGTCACGGGTGTATCAACACGATGCGGAGAATGCACGGTTCCCCCTCTCGACCCTACATCTGAGCGCAGCGGTTTCCCTCGGCTTGCTGGGTTTCACGTTCCTATAAGGTTTCTTGCAAGCCCGCAATGTGGCAAAACAGGCGCGCCCACTTTTTCTCGCTGCGCGGCGAAGTATAATCTACGGCCCACAACAGAGAGGAAAAGAGGGTGGATTTTCGGTCTCTCTTGATGGATTTGCCCCAGCTTAAAACAGCAAAAAGGAAAGGCGCTTAAAAACAGCCCTTCAACCTAACAGGGAAATTGAAAAGTATTATTACAGCATCGTTAAAATACCTGTAAAACATCAGTGGGCTAAAGAAACCATTGCCTAATTAAAAGCAGCATCAATCGGCCACTGACGGCAGGAAACCGATCCCGTATAAGGCTGCTGAACACAACAGGACTCCTAAGAGGCCTGCGGTCCTTGTTCAGAGCGAGCGCAGAAGAAACCGAGATTTATATTCTGCTCTGTCGTCTAAAAATAGATTCTCAATGTGGCTTCCTTCCCGCAGTCAGTGCAAAGAGACACTCAGTGCTTCCCACACTCAGTGCAAGGAGCCACTAGTGCTTCCCACTGTCAACGGAAGGAGCCACTCAGTCCTTCCCACAGTCAGCGCAAGGAGCCACTAGTGCTTCCCACAGTCAGTGCAAGGAGCCACTCGGTGCTTCCCACAGTCAGTGCAAGGAGCCACTCAGTGCTTCCTGCACTCAGTGCAAGGAGCCACTAGTGCTTCCCACAGTCAACAGAAGGAGCCACTAGTGCTTCCCGCAGTCAGTGCAAGGAGCCGCCCGGTGCTTGAAATGAATGTCGTTTGGAGTGGTAGGGATGGAAGGGCAGTTTAGTCCCACCCCGAGCTTAATGCAGGGATTCCAATTACAGCTCTGCAGATGACGACTCACTCCAGACGACGGCTGGACAGGAGGAATCTGCGTCCGAGGTGAAGCCATCACCGAAGCAAGCATCTCAGGCGAGGCCCTTCCAGGCAGGCAGGCAGGGAGGGAGCACATGCAGACCTGGATATCCTGGCCCGGTCTTCCACGAATGGCCGACGTCTACTGGAGGATGTCAGTGAAGGAAAGCCCGTCTCCTCCTTCGGTCCCCGGATCCAACGGCTTCTACTCCCCTCCCCTGGAATTTGTCTTCTGGTGCCCTAAGCCCTCCTTCCATATTCCTGGAACACTAAGAACAGGATTTAATCTTCTGGGTCGGATCCTTTCAGATATTCCCTTTCCTTTACTGGAACCCATGCATGTATTTGAACGGACAAAACTCAAACTAAAGGTCTTGAACTGTTTTGATTTCCGTACGTGTCAGCTGCCGCGAGCCGTTTTGAATCTGGCGGCCTGCGCACTGAACGCACAAACGACTGACTGATGATGCAGAATGAAGCAGAACTGCTGCTTCCCGTCACTTTCTTTGCGGACACAGCCCAAAACGGTACTGGCCATTTTTGTTGCCGCGGCACGCCGCCGACTCACTGAGTTTGCAATCGGCGAAGGTTTTAAAATAATTTGTTTTTATGCTGCAAGCCGCCGAGAGCCGTCTGATTTCGGCGGCGTACGAATTTAACAAATAAATACGGACCCAAGATTTCTCCCTCAAGCACTTCGGGTCCGCCAGTTTTTATCGCAGTCCTTGCGGGCTTCCTCCTCTGCACCGCTGAAACAGCTGCACCCTCGGCCGGTCGAAGGCTTTGACCTCAGGCCACTGAGGTCGAGCTTGCGACGCACTGTGGTGGGAGGAGGATGCAACCCCGCTCTTCCTCATGCGCCCCTTGCTAATTTTGTGAGCCGCACATGGCTGTAGTCCATGAGACAGGTTGCTATAGAAGTCCTTGGGACGCAGCGGCGAACGACCTGGAGAAGCAGCCACATCTTCGCCTACGATGCCCGCCCTGAAACATCGATTCAGGCTTACCACGTATAATTAAGGAACCGACATTGAATATTAAAATCCTGAAACCATTTCAGGTCTCATCATCTGGTGGAACGCCTCTTCTGGTACGAATCTGCGTCAGGAGGGGCACATGCTCCCGCGGCCAGTTGCAAAGCAGGACACGAGACCTTCTCCTGTGAGCAACCAGGCCAACGAATGCTGCTGCCCCCGGTTAACTTCAGGAGCGGAACAACACATGCAGGTGGTCCTCAACTTGTGACTGTAATCCAGCCAGGAAATTATGGTCCTCAGTCATGATGGTCGTAAAGCGAACATGGCAGTCATTAAGTGAACCCGTCGTCAGTTGTAGAGTGTTTTTTTTTTGCTGGAAACTGGAAGGACATGCCAGTTTGAATTCTGGTCACGTGACTGTATTGGGGGGCACATCAGAATTTGGGAGTGTATATTGTAATAGATGAGCGTTTTTTTTCCAAAGTCAGGCGTTCTGTAACAGCTCCTAATTTTAAAAAACTGAGCTTTCGAACTTGGGTTTTTTAAACTTTTCTTCGTCCTCTTGGGTTTTTTCTAAGCCTGGTCTTTTCTGTCATAACCCTTCCAGCCTTTCATGCGAGTTATCTATTTTTGTGATTACTGATGGAGTCATAAACCAGCCATAAAACATTCTGTACCAATTTTCTCTTAAATTATAGCTTGGGGCGAAGGTTATTGATTTTCCCCCTTCGTAGTTCCTCTCACTGCCGTATTGCAATTGTTTCTTTCAAATTCTGCACCCGCTTCATCATGCCACTTTGTGTGTGAATGAGATTTTCTGGGACAACGGCTGAGAACCCATTTCAGAGACGCGTGACAGGCGCTGGCCGCCCTCCCCTCTGTCACCTTCTGACTGCAAGTAACAGCACATAATCCAGCGCATCTTGTCACATGCTCAGAAGACGGCAAGCTCTTTCGAATTTCTGCACCGCAAGAAAAACAGCTGGAGCTCAGGCGGTGATGTGAGACTCCTGCGCATCTTTTAGGTGACATGTTTTTGGTAACTGTGGGGAAGCAGCGGCTTGTGCGTCAGACTGTGGCGAGTAATGACTTTGTTTTAGCAAATCAGAGGATGCTGATATTCGTACCGGGTCCGTCCTTCACAAGCTGCTCTGGGATTCTCATTTCATTTTTCTTTTCCCCTTTGTGACGTGACATAAATGGAGTCCTGAAATTGCTCGAAGTGCACCTATTTGAAACACATGAGCTGGAGTCTTAGAGGAGAGAAAAGAAGGGAGGGAGGGAGGAAAAAGAGGAAAGGAGGGAGGGAGGAAAGTTAGGAGAGTGGAGAAAAGGGGAGGGAGGGAAAGAAGAGAAAAGGAGGGAGGAAAGTTAGAATAGAGAAAAGGGAAG
>JANHZU010007116.1:4149-18214 GCA_032468055.1 Acrochordus granulatus
CCTTCCTTCCTTCCTTCCTTCCTTCCTTCCTTCCTTCCTTCCTTCCTTCCTTCCTTCCTTCCTTCCCTCCTTCCTCCCTCCCTCTCTCCTTCCCTCTATCCCTTCCTTCCTCATGTCTGAACATCTGTATTATTAAAATAGAAGGTAAACTTACACTCACAGGTCCACACTTATCTAATGCTTTGCTTACTGTTATATGGATAGACTACATAGGAATCGAGAAAAAAGAGATCTGAAATAAAACTGTAGGAGAGGCAGTGGTTCCATATGTGATAATGATGAAATCCAACTTCACTGAACAATGGTAGAGCAACAACAGCAAAAGAGTGTTCTGTGAGGAGGAAGATTAATCTGATTAACCAGAGAATGGAAATTTAAAATAATATTACAAATTCATAACACCCAGCTAAAGTTGGATTCAGCCACCTATTTTCCTTGCCCCACTCTTGAAGCTATAAAAGTTTACATTTTAGGGATGAAAGCTGTTCTTAGATTAGGCTCAGCTTACTCAAATTATATGAAACAGAACTCAGTTGCAGAGTAGATGCTTTGCATAGAAAAGAATCAAGATCGAATCAAGATCTAAACCCTGGCATGTCTGTCTAAAAAAATTAGAGGGTGGAGAAAACCTTCTTGAGAATTCAAGAGCAGCTGCAAGGTAGAATCAACAAGGTAAATAGTCTGAGCTGTCATAAAATAGTAAGACATTTTATTCTGATTCCTGATCCAGAGTCCACCAATAATATGGGAGTATTTTTTAAGATTCCCGACCATCTTACACATACTATTTATTAATGAAGTGTAAATAAGCAAGGCATTTAAAATTATTAAATGAACAGAAGTATATATTTTCTGCATTGTCTTGAGCAGATGAATAGAATTTGACTAGATAATCTCAAGGATCATTCCATTTCTCAAATTTCATAATTCTGTAATATTTTAAACTTAAAACACTAGAATTTGAATCTGAAATGTTTAAAATATAAACTGTTTTTTTCAGTTGGACTGATTGTTCCCATATGTATTCAAAGACTAACATGTAATCTGTTTTTCCCATATAATCTGTTGACAGGCTTGAAGATTTAGCAGTGGAACGGAGATAGCATGATAGTTCTAGCTGGCCAGAATATTCTTCTTTTGTCTGAAGAAAAACATGCAAATTTAGAGATTCTCCAACTGTAGTGTTAGCAAATCAAAGTCATAGCTTAGAAGCCTGAGTACTGTCTTTCCTAATTTTTGCCTCTGCTGTTCAACAAAGTTTCTCAGGCTTATGTTTCTTGAATCCTCTGCATACTTCTTAGTCTACAATAATGAAGTGCCAAATTCCACCCATGTTTCAGCAATGTTGCCAATTCCTTAAAAAAACTGTAACAAACAAATCTCATTTAAATAAATGATTCTCCCCAGTGTGATATGTTGTAATTAAAGACATCATCAACAGCAAGCAATGGCCATAAAGATTTCTTCCACAAGGACCAAAATATAAACCTTACCCTTTCTGTAACGAAATTTTGTTGAGAGCTACCTAAATAGCTAAGAAAAGGAAGCTATATTAAATGGTATAGAAATTAGCCACATATGCATAGTTTGTAGCATTCCATATTAATTTCCCTTTAAAATGTGTTTTTTCCCCTCAAAGTTGTAATCATTGCACTTTCAGGCTAAAATTTAAGATAAGGACAAGGTGTTAGATAAAGGTGTTAGTCCTGTTTCTTGGCATATTAGTTATACATCACTTGTGGCCTATGAATGACTTATGCTAATTATCAGGCTATTTAGTATGTTTGAACTGATATAAAGAGTTGATAGCTAAACATGAAATTACACTTGTTTCTTAAGGTTCTGTTAGAAAACTGGAGAAATTTATTTGGCCAATATTTTAAGCAAACAATTTCTTGGGTTTCTATGAAAGAGCATGAATGAATTTATTGCAGACATAATTCAGCACAGACCAATAAAACCAGAGTGTGATATATACAGTGACATTTTGCATTCAATTTTCCATTATGACATTATTTTTATAAATATAGGCTTCAAAATGAAATTTAAATTTAAACGAGTTTAAATCACCTTGGTATAAAGCACTGCCATCCTGCAACAAGATAATAAAAAGGAGCAATGCTATTAGCATCTGTCTGGCAGAATCTGAATGGAGAAATTAATTCCATAGCCTAAATACCGCTATAAAATAAATAGCATAGAATCCTATCACTCTGCAATGCCTGATCTTCAAGACAAAAGTGCTCTTCAAGTGCTCTAAAAGGCCTTCCCTCAAGTAGCTCTCAAGATAGCCCATTGTAAAGGACTTCTGCTGTTTTGGGCTAAAAGGCTAAAAATGTAACCTTAGGGAGCAAAAGTTTGCCTTTAATTTTTGCATGTTTGATATGCAAGTATACAAGCCAAGAACTGTTTTCATTCTATAAGATCCCAATGAATCCAAAATCAGAGTGAAAATTCATATATGACTCGGCTTTTTAGACAATGGCTCCTTCCAGACAGATTGAAAACTGTCCAAAAAAGTTGGAGGGGCCAAACCAGCAGGAGAAAATAATAATTTGAGCCAAAAGTTAAACAAATAGAACAGCTCAAGCTTCAACTGTAAGCAACCCAGATTCTAAATACAGTGATGCGTTCAACATAATCCTTCTTCCGATCTGCACTTTTTTGGATTTTGTGACACAGAACCAAAATGTATTTGAACCAAAATGTACAAAAATGCACATATTAGAGAAAGTTATATATCTCCAGCCATTTTAGTGCTACACATTAAATAGACATGCACCCAAACATGTACACTTTCAAACTTTCAGATCTGACTTGGGAAAGATGAAAGTTCTGCTACAAGAGTTCTCTTACATGACCTTGATGATTCTCAGTCATCCAGGTCATGATTATCACAAAGATGCTTTCTCAAAAGGCAGTTGGACTTTCTGGATTTTTCTCTCGAAGATAATTAACTTCTTCAGTTCTCATTGACTGGTGGGGGACGGAAGATGTTTATACTTTTTCTCTTAGCAGTCTGCCAGTCATTAACAAGCTGAAAGTAATTTAAATCAGCTGGGGATTACTCTGTGACCTCAGGGACACCTGGATCAGCATGCAGTGAGTGTGAAACTGTCTTGGGAGTGATGAAAGGACTGCATTGTAAACAGGAGATAAATGGTGTCTTATTCCCCTCCCTTTTAGAGAGAAAGTATAAAATCCTTCCATCCCTCACCAGTCAGTGAGAACTCAAAAAGTTTCTTGGATGAGAAGTGAAACATCTGCAAGAGAAAAATCAAGAGAGTCCAGTTGCCTTTTGAGAAAGAAGGCAAGCAAGGCTGGATGAAAACAAAGCCAAATTAATGAATGGGCTGACTACAAATTGCTTTATTATCCCAGGATGTGCCCAAATTACCACCTTGGAGTAATTACCCCTAGTTTAAGAACTACTGGTCTGGAGTCTCATTATTATTCTGACATGAGTCGTGAATGTTGGAAAAGGAAATCCTTAATAAGGTATAGCAGAAAAAAACCTGAAAGTCAACACATCCAAAGCATTTGGATATTTCTCAACCTCAGCAACTTTAATATGTATGGACTTCATCTTCCACACTGGCTGGGGAATTCGGAAGTGTCATCTTAAATTTGCTGAAGCTGAGAAACTATGGACTAGCCTATAGATCAGGGTTCTCAGTTGTACAAAACATACCAAGCTTATAGGAACACTTCCACCATGCTTTGGATGTGTTGAGTTTCAGGTTTCTTTTTCTGCTATACCTTATTAAGGATTTCCTTTTCCAACATTCACGACTCATGTCAGAATAATAATGAGACACTAGACCAGTAGTTCTTAAACTAGAAGTAATTACCTCGGTTCAGAGACATCTCAAATTGTTTTAAAGAAACATCATTAAAAACTTGTTTTTTATACAAAGTTTTGGATTACTAGCAATGTTTTGTAAACAGCTATCCACTTTCTCAGATGCTTAAAAAGCAATAACATTGAGTATCTTCTGATACTGATACCACCACAACAGATGACTTTTTCTATGGCCTCATATTTTTGTCAAACAAAAATGAGGCAGACAGCCAAGTCCTGGTGTACTCGATAGTTTGAGGTTTAAATTTCACTGATTAAAATCTAATACTCAGGAAGGAATAGTGCCATTATAGAATAGGCCCCCAAATCTCAACCAATAGCAGGTAACTCAGAAGGATTCCATGGTTGATAGTATCAAAGGCTGCAGAGAGCTCCAGCAAGAGAAGAGGTCCCCCTTTATCAAAGTCTTTGTATGTATTATCCATGAGAATGACAATGCAATTTATATTCCATGCCCACAACTGAACCTCGACTGAAACAATAGACTATACACTATTTCCTCCAGAGCTCTTTGTAACTGCCATTATGCAATAATTTCAACAACCTTTCAACAAAAAAGTTTAGAGATAGGCAATAGGTGTTTAAAACAATAGTCAATATGGTGTTTGGCTATAAAGCAGGAGATCATGTGTTCTAGTCCCACCTTAGACATAAAGCCAGCTGGATGATCTTAGGCCAGTCACTCACTCTCAGCTCTAGGAAGCAGGCAATGGTATACCATTTCTGAAATCTTGAATCAGAAAACTGCAGGGAATAATCTAGGCAGTTGCTAGGAGTTAACACTGATACAGCACACATACATAATAATAGCTTAATACAACCAGATCCAAGTATGATTTCTTTGAATATAGGCACACTTGTGTCTTTTTCAAGGCTGCAGGCATCTGTCTTTCTTGTAGTGAGGCATGTATTATTACATGGATCCAGCTACCCCTCTTCTCCCTGACTGTTTTTACTAGTAGGTGAAGCATGGGTCAAGAGTACAAATGACAGAAGTGGACTCACTGAAGAACTGTCCAAGCTTCATCAATTACCAAATAGTATTGCTTGATGTTATCTAACAAGGAAGATAACTTGAAGGAAATATGAAGAAACCACTAGCTAGGCAAAAGTGGCTGAAATGTTTTTTAAATCCAGAAACAGTGAGATAACTATAGGCTCAGGCAGATGCCTCCCTAATACAATCATCTATAAAGAGGAGAGGGTATAGTAAAATCAGATTTGCAAGATTCTATTATTTTAACCAATATTAATAAAAGTAGTTTTAATCTTCCTGTGGAGTTGATTTCCTGGTGCAGTCTACCTAATGAGACTGACACCCAACACCTCATAGGACTTTTCCCAATTCACTTCCAGTTCTGAGAAAATATGGAGGCTTTTATTTGCAATATGCCTGGTGGTTTTGTCATCACAGCAGCCTACTGTAAGTTTTTCAAGACACTTTATAAAGCACTGCTGGGTAAAAAATCCACAGCTGCAATGAATGTTAGACTTTCCTCCTAACAACCCAGACCAAAAAAACTTAAGCCAAAAAACAAATCTCTCAGACCTCTGATTAGTTAATATTTATTAGAAGGAAGGTTAAAGTAGCAACAAGACAAGAATTCCAATGAGTGCTTTGAGACACCTCTATACATACAATTTATGGCTGCAAACCCCTTATCTGTTTTCTTGTGTTCTTACAAGGAAAGTGACTGGAAGCGTGCCACTTTTGTGCAAATATTTCAATAAGTCATTGGAGGGAATGAGGGAGGGCTTCTGCAGGCATTCTCCTAACCATTACATATTTTGAGGAATGCTTATGCAGAGCCTGCTTTCCACACATATGCTGATTAAACTCTACCATCTTTACACAATCAAGAGACTTGATATTTTCAGAATTTCAGGTCTCTGCAGTCCTTTTGATTCTTTTGCAGTTCAGGTTATTCTCGTACTATTTCTAAGCTTGATTTCAGAACTGTCTTTCTCCTGCTAAACAGGACCATCCTTCCCACTTTCCTTTAAGAAACTACTGCAATCTAGCAATGGATTTCTGAACTAACAGTATATTTATTGCCAATGTAAAGTCAAAGTAGTCAGCCAATGAGGAACTGACAGTTTTCATGAAAGGATACTAAAACTTTCTGCAAGAAAGAAATCTCCAGGAATGATACCGGAACATCTTCATAATTGGCATTTTCCCTAAAATTTCGATTTTGGTACAAAAAATAAATTTTACATGAACTGCTTTGACTGGGTCATGATTTGGTGACATAGAATGTTTAGTGGCCTTTTGGAAAAAGAGCAGCTTAAACTAGCTTTGGTATATACAGTACAATCCTCTTGCATCTGGCAAGAAGTCCTCAGTGGTGGAACACTTGTACATATTTTTTATTAAAATGCCAGGTTCAACACTTTGATAAATACCAACATTTTTAAAAAGACTTTGAAAGAAGTAACTAAGTTTTACATATAATAAAGAGGAGAACTGGATGTTCTGAAACTGACCACATGGAGGAAACTTAAAAGTTCAAGTTTATTGGAAACTGCTGTAACTTTCTAGTAGCATTGCTGTGATTTTGTGTAATGGTAAATTTCCAAACGTTTTTCAAGATACATTTGGAAATGATTAAGCTCATGTTACATCCCTCTGTACTATTATTTTAAAAAGTGCTTCTCTGGGTTGAGATATATTGAGGCATTTTAAAGTGCTCATTGGAGAAATTAAATGACTGTTTTTGTTGGGTTCAAGATGTCTTATTTCATTCCATATATGAATTATATACAGACCCAGTTTCCCCAGTAGATATGCACAGGCAGCCATTAGAAGCCAATGATATCACATGCATCATCATGTCATAACAAAACTTCATATGAAATGTGCAATGATGTCATGATGATTTTGACATCACTTGTCTCACCTTCCCTGCTTGTGATGTTCATGTGGATGTGCCTCCTCTGCTGGGAGAAGGTCTCTGGATTCAACCCAATTGCTTTAATTTTCCCTAAGGGACTAGTTAGAACTGAAATACTGCCCGTGGTTTATGCTACTGAATTTTGAAGAACTTAAAACAAAAAATGGACCCTGTTTGAAATGTGGGCAGGCATTTCTACCAGTCAAACAAGTATTTCTGAGATTTATAGATTACCTTTTCCCAAACACATGACATTAAATCTGGATAAAAAAAACATTGACATTTTTAAAGTTTGGTGTTGAAGAAAATTCCTGACAGCCAAAACAGGAATAGACAGCCAAGAAAACAAACAAATGGATGATCAAACAAATCAACCCAGAGTTCTCACTTGAGGAAGAAATGACCAGGTTCAAATTATCATACTTTGTATACATAATGCAAAGATCTAGCTCTCTGGAGAAAGCTCTAATGATGGAAAAGGGGAAAGGAAATTGAAGAAGACGACAACAAGCAGCAAGGTAGATGGACTTGATTATAATAGCAATAGGTACACTGCTAAAAGTCCAGGTTGCCATCTCAAGATTCGTACAAAATCACTGAAAGCACTGAAGATTTTTTTGAGAAATACTGTATTAAATGTTGTACATTAATAAGTAACATTGACAAAGTCCTCCAGTTTCTAAAGGACAAAACAGAACAAAATTTATGTTGACTTTTTTAGTCAAAGGCTAACATTAGAATGTACCTTAGCCTTTTAAATTTTAACCAGAAAGCAGCACTTCTTAGAATAATAAAGTGATAATTAAAATAATGGGTGGTTGGAAATTTGAATCGTTGCCAAGTGGTTGCAAACAGAATCTGGGATGATCTCAAGGAAAGACAGCAGTTGGGAGGAGAATATTGATGAACATTTTCTCACATAAAATACTACTTTTCTTGAAGTTGGCTTTATTTCTGCTCCAAATGTCCATGCTGAGGAAGAGATAAGGAGGAGGCAAAGGAAAAGGGATGAATGATAAACAAGTTGAAGAAACATCCTGTTGATTTCTTTTGGAAGATGAAAATTATTTCATCTCACCTACACTTACAAAAGTGTAAAGACAACTATCAACCTCACACATATGATAGCTTTAATTTGGGGCAAATGAATTATTTATACAGATTTTATTTATATTACAAATAAAACCATTTTCCCTGTGCCTGGAGAGTTGGATAGGGAGAGGGATTTTTTTGCCTCTTTTTCTCTATCTACACTCAGATTTACTGCCTGACCTAACAAAAGATATTCCTGGGTTTGAAAGGCAATTCAGTCCAAAACTAATATAAAGATAAAAACCAATAGAACAAATAGAAACAAAAATAAACTACAGATTGGTACAAAGGTCACCTGGGTACTGTTTCTCCCACTACTTTAAAAAATAATTTGTTTTTTCTATTAGCAAATTCAAGCTTGATGCAAACATATACAGTACTCTCCTTGGGCTACAAATGTGTGTTTTTTGTTAGTATATAGGTATATACAGCATATATATCATGTGAAAAAAAATCACCAAAGCAGTAGTGGAACTGGCACAAATCATTGCCATGCTAGGTTTATTGCAAATAGAGCATGGGGAATTGGAGTTTTAACTACTGGCATTAAAGCATGGAAAATGGCATCCAACCAGCTTGACCAGCTTTCCAGATTTTGAACAATCAGTTGAGTGTACATTGTAAAAAGTCCTCATAGTTTTATCTTGGAGAGAAACCAAGTACATTTTGTATATACTGGTTCATGGTTAGTTTAGTTTGATTGTTCAATACAGAAAGTTTGAGAATTCGTACATCACAGTAACTATCTTTTTGATAGTAAATAAAGTGTTGCTATTGCTTCTGAGCTAAAGGATTGTTGCATTAAGGTAGATTCTATTACGCCATTTCCATCCCCCACCCCATCCACAAAAAGTTAGGGCAGGGAGAACTTTCCTTTCATCATATTTGTCATTAACCTCTGTGTATAAAAAGATATTCCAACAATAATTTTAACATCAGCAGAGAAGAAACTGAATATCACTGGAAAGCTATCTCTGCTTTAGCCAATGGTTTATTAAAAATCAACAATCCCTGAGGTGCTTATCAAAGAAGCAAGATTGATTTGTTTATCCTCAATAGAAGGAAACTATTATTTGATAATGCATATTTCATAAATTTATTTATTAACTTTATATGGCGCTCATCTCATCATCAGGTGACTCTAGGTGTCTTATAACAAGATAAAATCAACAATATAAAACATTAAATATTAAAATGATAGATATTAACATTAAAATTAACAAATATGACTAAGGAATTAAGCAAAAGGGAGGGAGTTAGAATCTCCTCTCAGTCCACTAACCACCTCCAGTATGGAATGCCCCCATTGGGACCCCAGAGCAGTTGGCAGAGCCAGGTTTTAAGGCCCTTCCAGAAAGTCAACAGGGTGGAGGTGGATCTCACTTCAAGAAACATGATGTTCGAGAAGGCAGGAACTATGGCCAAAAAGGCTCTTCTCCTGAACCCCACCAGCCAAATTTTGATCAAATGTCAAAAGACAATTAAGAATTCAATAGGGTCTGCTTTAAATGAATTCCATCACATAAAGAGTTAGATATAATACATTCAGAACACTCCAGATAAACTGTGCCCATGATGGAATCCATGCTACAGACACTAGCATTTAACATGTAGGTACTTGCAGAGGTGACATCATTATCTCAGAACATGGCAGGGGGATGATCTGGGAAATTTAAAACTGATTCAGAAAATAATTCTCTTTTTATTATGTCATATTTATAAAAGCATTAAGGTTGATTCCTGTCATAACTTTGCCAGATCTATTCTTTATTTTTATTCTACCACTTCGATTGGATCCAGAATTCAGGCAATGGGACCAGGAAGACATGGTAAACCTGGAGAGGAAAGGCTTTTGACATTGGAAAATACTATCTTCCAGAGGGTTGCACAGTGTCATCAAGGGCCACATTCAGGCTTGAGTAATGCTTTCTTGTACTTGTACTTCATTTATTTACATTTAAATGGAATAAAATATAATTATCATCAATATTTAATCACATAATTAGCCATTTTCTCTTTCTGTTATATTAAAGGCAAAGCACAACACCATATATGTAGCAAAAATCCTCAATCATCCAGAGAATAAAATATATCTGGTGGCTTCTTAATCTTGTCATCTGGACTTTAATTTTTGATGTTATTGTTAAGCTTTTGGCTTCCTCTCGAAGCCTTTCTCAAAACAAATTGTAAAAACAAGCAATAGGGGATAGTATTAAATCAATTTTGCATCTACTGATTCTTTTTCCTTCTCCTATTACAACTTGTTTTGAGAAAGGCTTTGAGATGAAGCTGAAAGCTTAAAAATAACATCAAAAATTAAAGTCCAGATGACAGAACTCCATATAGTTGACTTGTCAGTCCAGCCTATAACTGTTAGGTTTCCTGGCAATTTCTCTTGCAACCACTAGCTAAGACTACCTTAGCTTAACCACGAGCTAAGACTATCTAAGACTCAGACTTATTTAGCTAAAGTAGTTAAGTTAAACCTTAACTACTTTAGGTTTTTTCTAAATGAGCCACAGTCACCTAGGTGTTATCAGTTATTAAAAACTGAAGTTTGGGTAACAATTTCTATTGTTGAGATTTTGGGATCCCAATCTGAGATCACAAGCAATCCTTCCTTGATTTTAAAAACATATACTGTATTTGTAACCAAAACTTAAAAGTGCTCAATCAAATCTTTGTTATCAATGGGCATTGCCCAGTTTCCAAAATAATAACAGAATTTAAAACACAGATTTGGACACTTAAGAGGTATCTTTAAAATTTCACTTGCAGTTGTGCTATGCTATTATTAGCAAATGTGATCCAAATTGAAGTTCCGCATAAAATTTAAGATGCAATTTTAGCATTAAAACTTTTATTGTGGCAAAAACAAATCTTCCTTCTTTTAGTTTTAATTTTTGATAGTAGAATTTGCAAGGCAGAATTGCCTTGAAAATCCCAAATGAATCCTTTGTAGTTATGTGGTTTAAATAGGTGACTCAAAAGATTAGTCAGATTGATATTGATCCTAATTATTATTTTCCAGGAGTATGCCATCAGCATTTCATTTTATCAGACAAAAATTATGGGATAATTCAGTACAGGAATTAATAGCTAAAGCCAAATTATCTTGTTCACCTGTAACATTTGGAATTAATTACAGATATAATAGTCAAATTAATTACAGATATAACAGTCAAATGATTAGATCAATTAAGTTTCTGTTCTTTTCTAGCTACAAATGTATTTTAAACTCACTATTCGAATAGCTTATATTTAAGTAAATACAGAATAGCCTTCTCAAAAGCTAAATTAAATGTTTTGGCACTGAATATGCTATATGGTAAATTTAAAAAAAAATATTTCTCAAAGATTTTGGCCTTGCAATAGCATTGAACTTGAAATGATGGATCATATTTGATTGCATTGTGAATTTTGCAAGAGTTTTTGGCAGGAAATTAAAATCTAAATCAGGAAGAAATACTGAATATGTTAAAATTTTACTTCCAGGTAAAATTCTAAGATTACAGTGACAACAGCCAGATTTTTAACTATGGCTATAAAACAAGGTATTTTTAGTAACAAATCAATGAGTTGGGGTTTTAAGCATATTATATAATATTTATTTCTTAAATTTCTTTAAATGCCAAGTTTAGATTATATTTGTAACTTTCTTTTAGGCTTTTTGGCTGTAAATAAAATTGATTAGCACCATCCTATGCTAAAAAGTTCAGTTAAATATTGGGAAACTGCAGTTTCCTTCTAATAGATGTAATGTAATATATTTATAATAATGGCGGTGCCATTTCAAGTCTTCCTTCAGGATCTAGATAACTTACTTTAAATGCTTTTACGTATATGTTTAGAATTTATCCCAAGCATGGTCATCCAATTTATCCTCTCAGAAGTGCTCATAGAATTATTTTGTGAAGACCTCCAGAAAGCAGGGACTCCATCATTAAAAAAAAACCCAAGTATAAAACTGTCACAGAAACAGATGAAGTTAATAATGTTGCCAATTACAGCTCCTGGGATCCTAATTAGCATGGCTGATTACAGATGAGGAGCAACATCTGGTGGACCACAAGATTCCTATCTGTGTTAGACAACAAGTGAGGTTAGGGCAATTGCAGAGCAACATAGTGTGGTGGGGGTGGTGGAGAACATAGAAGTACAGTTGCTTCAGAGACACCAGCTGTGTTCTGAGCAGAATGTTCTTTGTCAAGAACTATCTATTGGAATTCTTTAGATAACCAGCTCCAGAAGGAGCCACTAACTTAATGATTTTTATATTGGTTGAATTGCCAACTTTTTAGTGCAGGAATGCTGTTCCTCTGGGTGCAGGCCAGGAAACAAAGGCAGGGAAGATGCTTGTGAATTAGAGCCAGAATCTAGGGAAAATAAGGTACCAGGAGCCAGGCAAAATCTGATGTTTTCAGGGTGAAGAAGACAAGAAAATAAGCAACTAAACCTGGAAATACCTTGAGTTTATTGTTTTTTCTGAGCTAATCTTATTACATCAGTAATAAGTTGGTAATTTGCAGTTAGTACCTTAGAAAGAGAAAAAAGTATGGATATGAGGGCTCAGAAAGCAGACTACATAGCACTTTTTGAACAATAATTAAAAATGTATTGCTTTCCAGTAGATAATGTTTTGTGAAATTGTTTGGACTATAGTCTCAGAATTTGTTTTTGCTATATGACATTTATCACTGCTCTTCCCAGAAAATTTTGCTAAATTACCCAAACTACTTCATGCTCTGCCAGATGCATAGTAAGTTAACTGACATGGATATTAAAAAAAATCTATCATCCTTTCTCTAATACAGGCATGATCATTGTTACACTAAAACAATATTTTTCCATTTTAAACTTCAAAATGACTAGAAGTTCTTTCATTACCATTTATATAATTACCATTATATAAATAACCTTTAACAACAGCATACTAACTTTATTTATATGACTGATATAGCCACCTATCTCACACCATTTACTCTGAGCGATTTCCTATACCAGTCATTCAGTACAGATAAAGATGGCTGGATTGTGTCCCCAAAACTTCAGCTGATTAATCTGAACATTTTGACAGCAAAATCCTATTGAGTTCTAGCTCCAAATAATTTGTCTCCTGATTTTCAGTATCCCTTTTTAAATAATTACCACCATCAGAGTATGAGTAAGATATGGTCAACTGTTAAAGAATGATTAGACCAATTAAATAAAAAACCTCATCCCACCCCAATTCTATCAAGCCCTATAATCATCATCAATAATGCCACAAGCGTTATCTTTTAGGAGTTGATGCTTCTTTCTTTTCTTGTTTCTTTGTATGTTGTTCTATTTAACAGCACTTGTCAATATTATCATCAAAACACCTGGTGAATCTGACCAAGGAATGCTTGCAGATAGATGCATGATAAAGGAGCGTTGGGTTCTTCATATTCTCTGACCTTGTTTCTCTCCCTACAGACATCTCATTTACCAGGTTAGGTAACCTCATTAGTGCATGGGGGAATAAAGTTTCTAGCTGGCTACATAAGATAGCTTGTTTCACCAGCCTTGATTGAGTCATTCTTTCATCCTTGATTGTTTTTTGGTATAGGATATTGTTGGATTATTGTTTATATGGTGTTGGTTCTTGCTTACCTGGGTATTAATTAAAGAGCAAACCGTACCTGCTCTGGCCAGTCGTGTGAGAAGAAACACAGAAAGTTTCTCATAAAATCAATTATATTCCAAATGGACAGCATCCAGAATTGTAACAAGACTTCTTTAGCAATTATGAAGATAGCTCGTTGGATGACTTTAGAGAGGAAATCTGTCCCAAATCACCTAACTAGATGCTGCAACATTTTCAGAGTTAATTCTAATGGCTATAATGCAATGATGAAGTATAATTTAAAATATGATTTACAGATCAAAAAAGATCTTGTCTTATTCTCCTCCAGCTTCAGTCAATTACTTTTAACCAAAAGAACAAGACAAAAATTGAAGCAATAAGGAGGAAGAGGCTCAGCAGCTGATTAACAGGGATGCTTAGTGGCTCTTCTCTATCATATGTTCATATCCATGCAGCAAAATAATTCAAGCAAGATTGTGGCAATCATGTTTTAAAGTTTCATAGCTTAAAAGGGCAGTTTTCCCTTCTTCATTGTTTTAAAGACAGAAAATCTGCTCTGCATCCCAAAAGATTGCCAGCGGGCATTACAGAACAATACAAAGTAGTCTT
>JANHZU010007116.1:46438-58921 GCA_032468055.1 Acrochordus granulatus
AGGGTTCAACTGAAGCCTGCTGTCCCCATCCAGATCCATATAGCCTCCAGACACCAAGTCAGAGCTGAGACAGCATCACTTGGATCACCAGGGATGAAAATGTAAATCTGAGTATCATCAGAGTACTGATGGTACCTCATCCTATGGCGACAGATGATCTCACTCAGCAGTTTCATATAGATGTTAAAAAGGAGAGGAGAAAGTACCGAGCCCTGAGGCACACCACATAGTAGCAGCTGTGAACTGGACCTCTCCCTCCCTATTAACACTGATTGGGACCAGCCTTGGAGAAAGGAGCCAAACCAGTGCAAAACTGATCTGCCCAGCCCCCACAGCAAACCCAAAAGGATATCATAGTCAATGGCATCAAAAACTGCCGAGAGGTCAAGGAGAGGCAGGATAGATGTACTAACCCCATCCCACTCTTGCCAGAGATCTTCAACAAGTGCGACCAATGCTATCTCCATCCCATAACTGGGCATGAACCCAGACTGAAAAGGTCCAGATAATCTGTTTTCTCCAGGAACCTCTGTAGCTGCCGTTCACCACCTTCTCAGCCACCTTCTCTAAAAAGGGTAGGTGGGAGACTGGATGAGAATTGTCCAGACAGGTTTTTTAAGCAAGAGACAAACCATTCTTATCATAAAGTAGTCCTTAATAGCAGCTCTAACTCATGTTCAGTTGGATTCAACCCTTGTCTTCCACCAGCAGTGCTCCAGGTGTCTCTTTACACTCTTTAGTATCTGCAACTCTTCCATGAACCAAAGTGTCAAGTGCGATGGGTAGAGAGAGACCACAGAGGCACGATCCTATCCAAAGCCTCAGCTGCCCTTTGGTTCCAGGATGTAACCAGGGCTTCAGCAGGACTGTGTAGCAATGCCCCCAGGACATTCTCTAGTTTCCTCTGAAACCCTTCCTCTGAAACCTTTCAGTTGCCAAGGGTGAACCACTTGAATAGGTCCAGTCTTCCTGCAGAAGTGGATGGCATAAGAGAATCTCAAAGACACCAAGGCATGATCTGACCATGACAAGGGAGACATTGAAAGTTTCCCTACCAGGTCACATTGCCATTGCTCTGACAAGAAAATAATATTTGGAGTGTGACCACTATCTCAAGTAGAGCCCAAAATAATCTGGGGTAGACCCATGGCAGCCATGAACTCCTGAGCTAATTCCAAGGAGAAACCCAGAGACAGCAAATTGAAATCCTCTAGAACCATCAACCTGGAGAAGTCCACTGCCAACCCTGAGATGGCCTTGACCAGCTTAGGCTGTGACGATGCTACACAGCAGGGAGGCTGATACAGTAGCAACAATCCCAATTAATCCCATGAACCGAACTTCAAGAACAAGGACTCACAACCAGACCCTTGTGGAACAAGGCCCCTGGAGACAAAAAGAGATTCTCGGATGACTACTGCCACCCCACCTCCCTTGTCCTGTGATCTTGGCTGGTGCCAAATTTTGAACCCAGCTGGACATACCTCCGAGAAGGGAACACTCCCTCAGGAGCCAGCCAGGTCACAGTAATGCATACCAGGTCCTCCTGCTCCTCTTCAGTGATGTCACAAATGAGGAGAGCTTTATTATTGACTGACCTGCCATTTCACCAGCAGCAGCTAGACCGCAGATCCTCCAAAAGTATGCTGACCAGGGGCTGGGCGTGATTAGAGAGGGCCAGAACATGTGACCAATACTAAACACTGGGGGCATCTTCTCCTGCAATGGCCTGCCCTCTGGCTCCTATAGCACCCCTTGCCTGTCACCACCTAAGGTGATATTCCCCTTCCATCTCAGTGTGTCCCCTTTCCAAGCCATAGGCTCTGCCATTCCCATTCCCAACACCCACACTCACAACCATCCTAGAAGGGATGAAGACAAGAGCCCCCCAGCACTATAGCATAAGTGCTCTCAGCATCTCACAGGGCTCCCGTCTCCCCCCTCCCTCCACACATACAATGTCCACCCCTCCATACTAAGCCTTCTCACTGCTAGCTAGAGGGAGGGCAAACACACAGGTCCCTTCACCCAGCTCTCACCTTGGATGAGGGGCTCCCTCACACATAGGTTGGCCTTGACTCTCATCCCCCAGCCAAATGGGGTCTATATTTCTCCCAATGTAGCCAACCGCTGTCCCTCCAGTGGCCATGATATCCCACAAAATCCATCATGATTGCTCTGAGAATGCCCTTGCCTCAGAAAGGTTTCTCCCACTATCCTTTGGAATCATGATAGCAGAGAGATGCTGTTTTTGCTGAAGGACCAAACACACCTTCTGAATCATTTTTACAGTTAATCCAGCCCTAATATTCAGTATAAGGGTCTACGATTAGCAAAAAGTGTTGAGCTTGAAGGCAATAGAGTTTTTCATATAGCTACCATCAAATCCTCTTAACTTTGAATTTGAATTGTTGTTAGAACTAACTATTCCCCAATTAAAAATGGTAGGTTTTTTTCCCCATTTGTTGGAGCACTGCACAAAGATTTGTTATATATACTTCACAATTCTGGAAGAAATAAAAATATGTCTTGGATATTTGTTAGTCGCATTAAAGATTTCTATTCTATTTTATGGGAACATTTGCAAGTTGTGAAGCTGTCATAGATATCAGATCTTGAAAGGCATCAAAATAAAGTTTAGCCAGAATCTTTCAAAGTTAGAGCCAGTTTTAACATCTATCATTTCCTGCCTGAATCTTGAAAACAGAAATGTTGGAATTTGTACTTGGAGTTCTCTGTATACCGCCCATATAAAAGAATACACAATTATCAGTGATTCAGCTGATTAGGAAAACAACCGTGCGGCAACTAGAAGCTTTCCATAGCATTAAATAATATTAAAAACAATATTACTTATTAATGTAATATTAATTAAATAATCTAAATAGCAGATTGCTATTCAAAAAGAGAATGCTGAACCATAATGTTGCTTATTTTTGGCTCATCACATTGCATGAATTCATTCATTATGGCTTATTGGTACCTGCAAAGGATACAATGGTTATTCCACACTTTCTTCTCCTACATAATTGTTAAGTATAAAAAAAGATACAGAGAGAATGATAGGAACCGAAATCCAATACATCTGAAGAACATGAGGTCATGGAAAACTGATATGAGTTGTCGGATACGAAACTGTTCTGCAGAAATATAAGTTTTTATACATAAGGATTTTGTTATTATTCTGTTGTGCAGTTGTGTTTGACTCTTTGCAACCCCATGGATTGCAGAATTCCAGGCCTCCTTGTCTCACACTACCTCCTGGAGTCCACCCAAATACACACCCATCACATCTATGATGATAACCATCTCATCCTCTGTTGTCCCCTTTTCCTTTTGCCTTCAGTCTTTCCCAGTATCAGTTTTTTCCAAAGAGTCCTCTCTTTGCAATATGTGGCCAAAGTATTTGAGTTTCTGCTTCTGTATCTGTTCTTCCAATGAAATATATAGGAATATATATAGGGAAATATAGAAATATATATTCTGCAAAAAAAAGTTAAACTGTGGGAACAAAACTAACAAAAGTTGCTAATTATTTAATGTATTGTTTTGACCTACTGTAAATAGGTCTTCAGTGAAATACAGAAATAGGTTATATTAATGGTAGAAAGGTCCTAAAAGCACAGAGAGCAGAATAAACCACATATTAAAAATTATTAAAAGCTCTAAAAAAGCCATCTCACTCACAGAAACTATCTCACCATTCTAAGGAGTCCACAACAAGGTACCACAGAGAAATCCTTCTCTTGGATATTCCCTATCCATGTGTCTTTTAGCAGTAGGCAATATCAGCATGGGAAGATTCCTTGATAAGCAGTAGCACTAAATCAGTAAGAATTATTACTGTCAACTTAAGAAGCCCGTAAATAATTTAGTAGTGCAACTTTCATTGCCTGAATTTATTTACCATGTGAAGGACACTTCTGCTTTGGTCCCCAAACTTTAGAAACTGGCAGACACCAGTTTGCAAGGATCTTTATCAGTTCTGTCTTCCAAATGCTGGTGCTTCTGGACCAATCAATGCTCCCTGCAGCTGACAAATGGGGAAACACAAATCTCCACTTACAGCCAGTGACCCAACTTACAACTTTCTTGGAAAGATTTCAAAGTGAGAAGAAGAAAAAGTCACTTGGTCTAAGAAACTTGGTAAAATGGAACTGGTTACTATGGTGCCTTATCTTCAGCAGAAAGTTGCTAGGAGGCTGGATAAGGTGATAATTCTTGCCAGTGAGAAACTGCTTATCAGGATTGTGGGAAAAGAAGAGTATTAATTTCAGGTAAGCACAACTGCTACAAATGGAAGGGCCCTAGTCCATGAGCTTAGCTTAAGTAATGTGTGAACACAGTCCTAGCAGGCCAGTATAATCTGGTAAAAAAATCTTCATATAGTGTTATATTTGAAGGCAATCATTCTTATATTTGACTATTATATACAATATAATAAATATAGAAATTAGGCTTTAGTTCTTGAATCACAGGCAGACTAAAACAGGGCCTGTCCAGCTTATCTTGCTATTTGAAAAGAAGGAAGGTCCTCCATTCATCATAAAGCAACAGGTTGGCAGCTAAATGTTACTTCCACTCTGGTAATAGCACAGCAGGGCTATGCATACTTCAAACATGTTTGGGAAGAGAAGCTTCGGTACATGCAGGAACATGAATATAGCATCTCAGAAAAAACTTATTCAGGTATCCATTAGAAGCTATACAAAGAGTACAAGTGCATTAATGAGTCACAAGCCTGAACCCTGTGATTGCCTTAATAAGTTGCATTAAGTATATAGCACTTGCAAGGAAGCTTAAAACACTGATGTTTTAATGAGGTACTAGGCTATTGTTCCTGCAGGTTCCCCAGTTTTCCTGAAATATTTTTAAAGGATACCCAGCCTCTATTGAACAGTGCTGTTCACACTTGAAGGAAATTGCCTTTTGAAGTGAGTATAAGTCTAGTGGCACATACAACTTTATATTCCAACACTTAACTTCTCATGCTTCAGAATCTGTTTCACTCTTTCTGATGATGGGTAAAGCTTGAAAATTAGGGGCAAACCACTGTTTCAGCTTTAGAATTTTATCCAAATCATGGAGAAAGTAGTTGTTTTCTCCCTCTCATTATATAAAAAATTCCCAACTTGCACAGAAAAACATAAATGCTTGTATTGCTTTGAAAGAATACATACTTTGACTTTTGCACGTGGTAATTCTGAGAGTGAGGTAGTAGTTCATTCATCCTTGATCTCCTTGACCTTTCAGCAGCTTTCAATACTACTGACCATGGTATCTTTTTGGGTCAATGTGGGGGCTGGGGCTGGGCAGCACAGTCTTCTGCTGGTTTGGCTCCTTTCTCCAAGACCAATCCCAATCAGTGTTGATGGGGAGTGAGAGGTCCAGTCCATGGCTACTCCTTTGTGGCATGCCCCTGGGCTCAGTAATTTCTCCACTTCTTTTTAATATTTACATGAAACCTTTGGGTGAGATCATCCATCACCATGGGATGAGGTGTCATCGGTATGCTGATGATACTTAAATCTACATCTCCATCCCTAGTGATCCTGTGATGCTGCCACTGCCCACTCTTGGTGCTTGGAGGCTGTGAGGGTCTGATGGGGGAGAACAGGCTTCATTTGAACCCTGGCAAGACCAAGTGGCTTTGGGTGCCTGGAGCTTCAGGATCCAGGACTTTAACATCTTTAACTCTGGATGGGATAGCGCTGCCCCAGTCAGACCCAGTGCACAATTTGGGGATTCTCCTAGATTCGCAACTTCTGCTCAGAGAAAGGGGAAAGCCTTTGCACAATTTTGTGTTGTATGCCAGTTGCATCCTTTCCTGGACTAGGAGTCCCTGCATTCAATCCTTCATGCCCTAGTCATCTCACCTCTGGACTATTGCAATGCATTCTACATGGAGCTACCCTTGAAGAGCATTCAGAAGCTACAGTTGACACATAGTGCCACTGTGCAGGCAGTTCTCAGGGCCCCCAGAATTGCCCATGTGACATCACTGCTCCATAAACTGCCACTGGCTGCCACTTTGCTTCTGGGTGCAATTCAAGATGTTGGTTCTTATGTTTAAAGCCCTTCATAACATGGATCCAGGTTACCTAACCTGGTAAGGTTTGGTCTCACTCCAGTGGGAACAGCCCACCCCACCAGGGCCAGCAGAGGAGGCATGCTGAAGACCCATCAATCAAAGAATTCCAACTGTCTGGGTCCAGGAGAAGAGCCTTTTCTGCCATGGCTCCTGTCCTGTGGAATATCATGCCCTTTGAGGTGAAGTCTGCACCCATCCTTTTAGCTTTCCAAAAAGGTCTGAAGACCTGGCTCTGCCAGCTGTCTTGGGATCCCAGTTGTGATGTTTCATCATGGTGGTGTGTAGCAGATTAAGCTATTCATTTGTACTACTCTTTATAGTTTGGCATTTTTTAGTTCAGTGACATATACATTTGATAGATAAATGCTCATTGTTCTAAAATTTATATATTTTATAAATATATAAATTTTTATATATACTTTAGACAGATTATGTCTATTATATTGGATTTTTATATTTTCAACTTGATTTAACTGATAAATAATATCACATCCTTATATTTATGGCCACTGTGTTATTTATAAATTAGAAAAAATTGAGAAGAGAATAAAGATGCAAAAGATGTACATCTGCTAATTGATGGAAGGTGATATATCAACAGTTTTGATAAACTACTCTAAGGATGCTTATCATTTAAGGTACTTTATCCTAGACATTTAAGGGGCAGCTTGATCTATAGAGACAGGTAGATGATAAAATGCATTGCCCTACATGATGAGCTCCACTGCCCAATTGTTTCTGCTATTAATAGCAATTTGAGGACACCCATGTTTTGAGGTCTCTAAGTATATATCCATCTATCTAAGTACTATCTACTCACGACTGGAGTAGGATCCCTACCTCCAGCCTGGCTTCCAGTCTTTCTAGTCTTGTAATGACTGTTATGGAACAACTTGTTATCTTCAAACCACAATTCCTTCCTGAAGACCCCTCCCTAATATTTTAATATAAAGATAAACAATTTACAGCTCCTCCACCCTCAATTACCAAAATCAATGTCATAGTTTCCTGCCACTTTGAATGAAACACACACAAAAACATTAAGTTGAAGTATAACATTTACAACATGAAGAGGTGTAACACTTGTGAAAATCAAGAAAAATCTTTCATCCTGGAAAAAAATCAGACCACCTTGACTATACTTATTCTGCATCATCTCCACAGTCATTGTTGTCCTTGTGCATTCAAGCCATCAAGCTTGCTTTAACTAAAAGAAACAGCAAAGTGTTATGAAACATCAATGAACAGGTGGGGCAAAAAAAACAAATGTTTAACTCCTGTCAAGACACAATTATTTCAGATGGTTTCATAAAAAACATGAGGAAGTGCACTGATTGTGGATTAGCCATTCTTACAGGAATCAGATGGCAAAAGGTGATTTTAGCATTGACATAAGAAAGAGTTGATTCTCACAATGGCCAACATGCAGAAATGTTTGTTGGACAGCACAGTGCAAAAGGTACTGTCTGATGTACTCTCTGGGTATATATTGCAATCAACTGAACATGTCCCCTTACATGTTTCATTTCTTATTGCAGCTTCAGCTTATCTGAGTTCTTAAACTGTATTTTCTTGTCTTCCATTCAGAAGCATGCATTCTTTTAAAGAAGGAGGGGGATTGGGTGGAAAAAAGCCAACAACACTTCAGTGCTCCAGTTTCAAAATGCAAAGGTATGATGTTATTTGTCACTGTGCCCAAAAAATCCTTATTCAGTAAGTTTGCCAGAAGAGGTAGAGAGAGAGGGAGAGAGAGAGAAAGGAGAGAAGAGAGAGAGAGAAAGCAAATGCTCCTCCAGCTGTTTCCTGTCTACAGTGTCTGTAATGTAGATAAATGTGAGGATTTTCTCTAAATCTTCTTCTGTTTGCTAAATCTCACTCTCAAATCAGAGCAGATCAAGCCTGCGCAATGGAATAAACTCCTCAATATTGATATGTGAACATCTCCTGGATTTCTTTTTCTTTTTATTCCCCCCTCATTATTCCTCTGCTAACCAATTCATTTCCAGAATTTGCACTTAAGAAGCAATGGGGAAAACCAACAGTCTTTCAACACTTTTATTTAAGTGCTGCTTTTGTGATTTCTTGAAGGTAAATCTTTCTTCCTATTTGATTTCTTTTTAAATATATATTTATAATTTTGTTGTATGTGTAATCAGATTTTGGCATGAAGATTGCTAGACACTTTCAGTGGCATTATTTCTGCACTGGGATTTTATTTCTAAACTGCTGAACAGTTTTAGCACAGCTGAGAAATAACTGCATGGACTGACTGCTCTGAACACAGTTTAGAAACTGTAAAGGTGAATCTATGGCAGGTACTTAAGAATGCAACTTGGATTTAAGAAACCTTCTGCAAAAATTCTTGCTCTGTCATATCTAAAATTCCCACTTACATCATTTGCTGTGGATAATAACTGCTGAGTTGGATACAAGCAGTTTTGGATTTCACTGCAGGTGCAAATGTTGACATTGTGATACCCATTAGACAAGTAGCTGATTCAATTCTCTGAGATTATATACCCAGAAGTAACCCAGAGATTACAGTGTATAATCTTTATGGCAGCTACTTATTGACATCAATCTACATTTAGACTTTTTAATGGTTTCCTGTGAAAGTGTTTTCTTTTTCTAAAAGAGAAACCTTGCACAGCTATTTCTACTCATGCAGATTCATGCTATGTTTAAGCAATTATGCAGGAAGAAAAGTGAACAAACTGTTTTCTGCAATTTTATTTTACTTTCACAAAGAAGCTTTTGTTAAGCAAAGTTTGACAGGATTTTTAAAAGTATCCTGTATTCACTGCTTCTCAGAAATATAAGAATCTTTTAGATAGGTTGGACTTCAATAGATCCACTGCCCTCTGTTTTTGTCAGCTCGCCTCAAGTTTCCATTCTCAGCAAAATTATATCCTTCAAGAATAAAGTTTTGTTTTTCCATTTTGTAGGCAGAGTTGTGTGCAGCTGACAGTCTCTAATGCTGTAGGTGCCAATTTACTTTTGTTTTTACTTTTTAAAACTACCTTGCCTGAGAGGGATTTATCCATTTGACTTCATTAGAGAGAAATAATTTTATAACATGTTCAGAGTAGAAATAAACAGGGTATCATACAAATATTGATGAAATCAATAGCTATTGGAGGATCATGGTTATAATTGCAGAACTATGGACAGCATCCAATATTCAGTTTATTGGAAAGAGAATCAGAATTTTTATTATAAGCTTCCCAACATTATACAGATACCAAATCACATTTAATTAGCAGTGTTGTAGAATAAATTGAATTTATAAAAGAAAACAGACTTCCTACCACCAAACATGTTAGCTGAGAACCAAATCCTATTACATTTAGAGAGATTTCTATCTGAATCCTATGCATGTACGTTTGGAATCCTATGCATGTCTAATAAATTAAATGTGACTTATTCCCATGTTTATAAGACTGCAACCTTAGTTCCAAATGATCTCTTTAAGACTGCAATGCTATTCTTGAATTTCTAAGGATATCATTGAGATTAGTACTGTAAGAACTTCTCTCAACTTCCTTCTGGATAATGCCAGCTGCACTGATCCTGCTAGTCCTCTTCTATGGATTCTAGAAATAATTAATTCATCAGTATTGTTTGTGAATGCCAGTAGTTAGAAAAAGAATACCCAGTATACAATGGGATGACAAGATATAACATTTGTATTTCTCTGTTCTGAGATCTTAAGAGAAGGTAATTCTGATACATTCTATATATCACTCTCTGCAGCTATTTAGTGCCAGGACCTGGATAGCTCCTAAAGTTAACGTACTGCATACAGTCTCTTAAAGTGCAAAGGTCCATGAGTAAGGATTTGAACCCAATTGAATACCATCTGGTTAGCTATAAAAAAAATGTGTCCCTAGCAGAACAAAACCACTCACATTGTCCTGGTGGTCAGTGTACCTACAGTATGTCTGATGTCTTGTTCAATGCTTCCTTGCTATCATTCTGATTGTGTACGTTGTCTTATTTACCCCATGATAAAATGGCAGCTTATGTGTATATTTCCTTTGCGTGAGTTGATACTTCTGCCTATGGTATTCTTATTCCAGCTATAGCGTCTCTGAAAAGAACTTTCAAAAAACTATATACATTATTATTTTAGACAGTCGCAAAGCGGCATACACCCAAATATCGCTCGTGTTTTTGTATGCGCTGCTTGATTTAAAGCTTGCTGAATGGGAGGAGTTGGGGGAGGGCAAAAGAAGGTGTTAAAGCCAAGAAGCAAATCATCTGCTGGCTACTTTAAGAGCCACTGTTTTGGACTTCTGCACTCCAGATGCAGGAGATACTAGATCTTCTCCTGAAGGAAAGATCTGTTGAAATCTCAGCTGTGAAATATAATTGGTCATTCATTACCACATTGTTTAGCCAGTCTTGCACAGTACAGAGGTGGACTCAGAGTCCAAATTTAATCAGACACTCTGATAAACCCCACCCACTTGCCAGGGCTTGCTTTTAAAGGCCTCTGCCTTCAGTTCAAACTGGATACAAAATAAATTGGGGACACTCTAATCTATTGAAAAGACCAGCAGTCAAATTGTAAATTATCGTAAGTATTTTTTTAACGATTCCAGCTTTCCCATCTAAACAGAAGAGAAATCTTAAGGTACATCACAGAAGTTTTGGTCAGATAAATCTTCAAAAACACCATTATATGATTTATGAAGTAGGATTTTTGGTCATTTGACCAAAATATGGGACCCATTATATTTTCTTCCCCAAACTTTCGAACAATGTTATAGTTTTACAATCTAGGAAAAAATATTGTACTTCTAGGCAAGTTTGTGGTGTCACATTCTTGGCTCATACAAAGGAGTGAGAATAACACAGATTCCCATTCTCTTGTCCTAGAACTAATATTTCTTTTTAAAGTGTGCAAAGTCTGCTGCAGTCTCAGAAAAAATAACATTGTTAAATTAAGTTTATGTTTGAGGCAAAGCCAACTGGGATCAAAGAACACTGTGTTAAATACACAGTGTTCTTCAGTAGGTACGCAATGCCATTTCATTGGGACTAAGCTGGAAGAACATTTTGAATTGCACCCTTGGGAGTAAGCCTATGAAATCAGGTGACATATCTTTGCCTTAAGTATCTTTGAGGTATAATTAAATAGAGGAAAATGATATTATGAAAACTGAGACCATTCTTAGCTTCCATGATTAAACATAGTGACTGAACTTTCTTTCTCCTTCTAAAGGTTCTTCTGCTGAAGTTTTGATTCTGCTTTTCTGGAATGTCATGTATTACAGATGATAAATAGCTATTTCATCTTAATTAATGCTTTTAAATAGCTTTCTGTCTTTATATTGAATGTTTCCATCATGATAAATTAAGGTGTTAATCTTGCCTATTACTGTCTTCTGTTGGCTAGTTGGCTAGGGTCACTTGTAGATTGGTTAGTCATTATAGATGGGCTTTTGCAGAGAAATGAATTATATATAATGTAAAGGTCAAGGTATTATTAAGAATTCATTTTTGTCTATGGTTTTGATTTTCCCTGCTCCAGAAACAAATAGTACATTTGTTATCAATAATATAGATAAATATATTTATGTTTCTCTATATTTATGTATCTATATCTTTATGTATTTATGTATCTATCATCTCTCTGTCTGTCTGTCTATCTATCTGTCATCTATCTGTCTGCCTGTCTATGTCATCATAAAGTTCTTGGAAAATTCTTCATGGTGGGGAAAGTTGCTTTTCGAACACACGTTTAGGCAAGTAACTTATGTAATCCTTCCAGCCACTAACAATAAAGTCTTTTTATTGTTCTAGGAAAGGTAGCCTTTTCTTGTCTGCTGATCATCATTGTGATTTTAAATTATACTAAAAGGTGGCAAAATTCTGGGAGGCTGGGACAAAGAAGGATGATCATGGTGATAATGCTAATTCCCTGTCATACAACTCATGTAGCAACAGATTTTGAAGATCAATTATTTCAATTGTACTTTACTATTAGCACAGATGATGAGTTATCACAAGTATACAGATGTCCAAAAAATTTAGAGAAGTAGATTCACACATCCATACTTTAAATCTAAATCAGAGTCACAGAACAGCCATATAAATATGACGAATAAAGAAATAAATCTAACCCAATCAAGACTGCCATTCTATGTAATTTTCATGGAATACTCCATAATATATAGCAGGAACAGGCAAGTGGAATGGAGCATCCTAGAAGAAAGCATGGCTGCCTGGGTTCGGCATGGAACTTAAAGACTTCCCACTACAATATTTTGTTACAAGTGTGAGAATTTCTATGTTGCAGTGGTTGAGGTACTCCTGATTTTTAGTGAATTCAACCAGGTATTTTGACATTTACAGAACTTGATGGTGAAAGTGTTTGGAATTTCTGC
>JANHZU010007116.1:93909-104214 GCA_032468055.1 Acrochordus granulatus
TCGTCCTGGGACGGCTCCGTGGTCATGTGGCCGGCATGACTGGACACCTTAAGGCGCATGGACACTGTTACCTTCCCACCGGAAGGGGCGGTACCTATCTATCTACTCGCACTCGCGCGCTTTCGAACCGCTAGGTGGGTGGGAGCTGGGGTGAAACAGCAGGCGCTCGCCCTGCTGCACGGCAACGCTGGGTCGCGATCCCGGGCCGCCGGCCTTCCAGCTGGCAAGCTGAGCTCTTAACCACTTGCGATAATTAAAGGTCAAGGTCAAGGTTTCCCCTGCCAGTCATGGCTAACTCTAAGGGGCGGTACTCATCTCCAGTTCACAACCAAGGGAGCCAGTATTTGTCTGAAGGAGTTTCTCTGGTCATGTGGCCACCATGAGTATACACTGAGGCGCATGGAATGCTGTTACCTTCCCACCAAGGTAGTACCTATTTATGTACTTGCATTTTTACATGCTTTGCACTGCTAGGTTGGCAAGAGCTGGAGCAGACAACAGGAGTTTACCCTGTTGCATGGTAGTGCTTGGGTCTCGAACTAAGGCTGCCAACCTTCTAGCCAACAAGCCCAGCATCTTAATTGCTCATGCCACCGCTCCCCCTACATGGCAATGAAAAATTATAGAGAAAACAAGATATTTTTTGCTGCCATCTAATGGTGATACACATTTGCATCTCAGATCTGATATCTTATACAACTAGGCACTAATATTGACTCTTCTTCTAATGAGCAAGACCTTGTTTAACCTGTAATATAAGTTAACATAATTTAGTCAAACTTATTCATAAAGTTAATTGTTTAATATCAAAGTGGAGAAACTGTGATCTTTGTGCCCACCTCCTCTCATTCTAACAACTAGCTACCATATCTCACAATACTGGAGTCCAATAAAGGCTAAAGTCATCAGAAAGTCTAGAGGTAAACAAGATGATGTCTTCTGGATATTTTGTGTTCCAACTCCCACAGTCCTTTGCCATTAGCCTTGCTGATTAGAGCCAATGACAGCAGAAATCTAAAAGAGCTGGAAAACACAAGTTTGTTTTCCCTTGAAATCTTTGCTCCTCTCATCACAGGCTTTGCCATCATTTCTCTTCCCAAACAAATCTCCCTAATGCTTGCCCTTTGCCTTGAGCATCAAAATAATCATTTCTGGGAAAAATAGGGGGAAAAAATTCTTAGAACACTTCAGAGTATAGTTCATCAGAAAATATAGTGAAAATAAGCAGTATATGTTGGGGGGTTCAAATTAGTGAGATCAGCAGAATTATTATAATAGACACATTTTAAAATAATAAAATGATCACTCATTTTCATTCAATTTTCCATACTGTTGGATAAACCTAAAGACTTGTGTATATACTATGCTAAATAGTTTATAATGTATCAAAATAAAACAAAAGAACATTATCCAAAATTCCTATGAAAAAGTTGACTGAAATATCAATTGAATGTTATTCAATCCTGTTTTCAAATCTTAGGAGTACTGAAAAAATATCAATTTTTGCTGACAACAGGGCTACCAGAAAGCACTGCAAAAATCCACAGAATCACTAGATGACAACGAGGACTTTAACCTTTTGCTGACATATAGTGGCTCTTTGGATTTTTGTAGACCAGTTGCTCTAGAATATTAAAAGAGAAACCAATTGCAGGTTTCCTTTTCTGATTTTAAAAAATAGCAAGTCCATGACAACCTTGTTGTTTGAAAGCATGCAAATGCAAGTAGATAAATAGGTACCACCTACTTCATCAGGAAAGGTAACAGTGTCCATGCACCTTTGGCATATAGTCATGCCAGTCACTTTGGCATATAGTCATGCCAGACCATGGAAGCATCTTCAGATGAATGCTGGCTGAAACAGATGAGCATGCACCCTAGAACTGGTCATGACTGGCAGGTAACCTTTACTTTCAGGCCATGCCAAAATTGGTATTCTCATAAGTGATGTAGATAGAAGCCAAAAATAGATTTGGGATGGGCAAGATTGATATAAGAAATCCTTAAAAGCTAGTTTCTCGAGTAGTACCTCTCAAACTTGGCAGCTTTAAGATGTGTAGACAGAAGAATTAATCTGCTATTTTAGTGTATTTTATAGAAACAACTTCAGCTCTTGTACATCTGATGGTAAAATGAACTGATGACAGTGGTAAAGAGGATATTTCAAGCAAAGGAAAACACTTCTGAATTACATCATTGCTCCTGTCCTATTAAAAGTGAAGCCCCTTTGCTACAGAAGCCAGCTATTCAGTGAGTCAAATAGTGAATCTGTCTGTTTTTTCTGAAAGCTACTAAAATATGATTCAGTCTTGTAAGCCTGTCCAAATGTTGCACAGAGATCTGACTACCAATAGATTAAATTGTGAGCTAACTTGACTTATATAACAGGAAACCTCATGGGAGCTGACCAAGGGAATAGGTCCACTTACCTTCCTAGCATGGAAATAATTCCTAAGAAGATAAATGCAGAGGAATGCATGTGTGTTATACTATAGTCAGCCAAAGTCAACTTAGAAATAGAGATAGCATGGTTGACAATGAAGGCCAGCAGGGACCTTTTGACCTATGACTTTAGAAATAGGGATTGAAACTGGAGTCTATTTAGCTGGTGCAATTACATTATTTTGGCATCCTCGGAAAACAGTAATTGCTTCCTGGAGAACTTCCAGAGGGGAGTGTAATAAGTTGAGATGTCAGAATGATGAGACATTTTCCACCCTTTATTTAGTTGCCTGCAAGGTTTTTATCATTTGGCCCCCACCCAAGGGTGCCCAGAACAGCTTGACCAAAGCAGGACCTAGTATCAGCTCTTTTAATCATACAGATTTTTTGGACAGGGGAGAGGAAGATACATGGTCCATGAAAAGATTTCATAGATGCTGCCATCTATAAATTATCCAGGTTATTTCAGATTTGCCAGTTCCAAGATGAGCTTCAGAAAGAACCTCAAAGGTATTATTTTTATCCTTTACTCAAAAGAGATTATACCTCCCATTTTAAATAATAATTATTCCAAAGAGTCAGTTTCTCATGAGAACAGGAACCAGAGTTTCATTTTTTCCAAAAACCAAGAATTATTTTAAGATAGAAGTAGAATTAACATAGATGTTTCTCTTAAAATAAATTCCAATCTGGAGGTAATATTTATTTTTAAAGATTCTTTCTTACAGTTATTAAAATTATCATCATTAATTAATGTTATGTAATCAGAAATGTTCAAATTTATCAAGGAAAATATTTTTCTAGAAATAAATACAAAATAACATCTGAATCCAAAAACAAGTTTGTTTTTATGTGTTTCCAGAGACACTGTATTGGCAAAATATTGGTTGAATTCCAATCTATTTTATAACCAGTACATTTACCACAAATCCAGGTAAAAAAGTTTGATTAAACATATATAATGGTCTTACACTCAACTACCACTATCTGAATACTTTGAACAATGAAACAAGTCCAATATTCCAAACTCCATCTTGGTAGCATTTTTTGCCAAGTGCCTGATTTTGGTATAAAAATATTGAACTCTCCAGATGTCAGACAAATCATATAAACAGTAAACCAACATGCTTCTAGTTCAGGTCTAATTTTCAGTTGCATGGATTGATTCTAGACACAGAGACTTTGATGTCCTAAGCCAGTTGGCCCTTCTCAGCAAAGCTGGTTTCAAGACAAATGATTTGAATAACAAACATTAACTCAGACAAAGGCCAGAGATCTTGATCCTGGACGTAGAAAAAATTCTGCAAAGCAGAATTGTTTTAAGAGAAATTATGTTTGCATGGTCTGATGCAGTCGGTTAATATTGTTAATCTAATGAAAGATCAATATAACTTATGACAATTTGACATTTGTGTATGCATAACAAATACAGAATGCTTAGGGATTTTTTGGACAGGAAAAAATTGAACTGAATAGGAAGGGATATGGAATAAAGTCTCCTGAAGTATGGCATAAATAACTGGAACAATAAACAGCAAGATTCTGCTGCAATCCCACTTATTTTATTGGTCTGAAATAATTTTGTGTGTTACTTTTTTTGTTCATGGGGAAAGACATGCTTTATAGGCATATATTGTTCTCCGGAGGCATGTAGCTTCCAGAAAAAGAAGGTGGGGGGAAGACAAGGAAAATTTGGGAATGAAAATGTGGCTCCTGACAGACCATCCAATTTGATTTAGTCCCACACCAATATTGTTTTAAAAACGAATCTAATGAAAGATTTCCAAATGTTTTGTGTTATTTGGCTCTTGGCTAAGGTGACTAATTCAATACCATTTTTTATTTCTATAATCGTGGCACACATCCTAAAAGTGTAGCATGGCTTTTTCTCTACAGTTATGTTCTAGACCAGTAGAGATAGTCACTGACTTGTAAAATTCAAAACTATTTTTTTCATATATCTTCTGGGGAAAACCTGTTCCAATCTATTGGAATTTAACAAGCAAGTAGTAGGCTCTGGGTGAAGGGTCATGCTGACTAAACGGTCAAATTACTAGAAAAGCTATAATCTATTAAAGTAAATGTTCTTGGAATATTATGTGAATAAATGAATCAACAAGAGTGCTAACATGGTGCCTAAAAACCGTAAACTGTAAACTGTAACATCATCAACAGCAACCGATGTCTAGGATTCAGTAGAATCTACAGTATTCCCAAATGTGTTTGTGTATATATGAGTGTACATGTGTTTATATACATATATATATATATATATATATATGTAGAGATATGTGAATATAGTAGTCCTTGACTTATGACCTGTCATTTAGGGATCGTTTGAAGTTACAATACACCCCCCAAAAGTTCTTACAATCCATATTCATAGTTCTGATGGTCGTTGCCCCCATGCAGTCATATGTTTGCATTTTGGGTGGTCAGCAACTGGCTATTTGCAGTATCCCATGGTCATGTGATCGCAGTTTATATCATCTTTTTGCCAAAAATCAGCATTTACTTCTGGTTTCCAGCAGAAACTGCACATAAAATTGAGCCAGTTACATGGGTATGTGACAAATGTCGTGATAGTTATAACTGAGGCACCTATGTGACTGACACAATTTTACAACTTTTTTTAGCGGTTATTACATGAACATGGCCGTCATTTAGCAAATGGGGCAGCCGTTAAGCAAATCCATTGTTCGCAATGGATAGGTTTTCCCATGATATGTATGTATATATCTCGACCAAGTTTTTGTGTGAGAGTCTAACCCTTTCATTAGCAACAGCAAAGCTACAGCAACAGCAAAGATAGAAACCCGTCTTAGATGCACACTGGTTTGAGCAAGATTGTTTTATGGCAGTTTAAATCCACTGTGTGGATATATGAGATAAAATGATAAAAATGTGTTTTTACCCTATTATGATAAAGTCTCATAATCAAAACTGAGGAAAGAATTGTTCAGATTTGTATTTTCTAAGCCAGACCAAGAGAGTTTAGTACATACTATTAAAAATAGGACCACTATCAGGCACAGCAGTGTCGTCATTAACCATTCAATCATGTCCAACCCTTGGCCACTCTATGGATCAGCACTCTCCATGCCCCTCTGTCTTGCACCACCTACTTCAGATCTGCCATGGTCATCCTAGTGTCATCCATTATAATGTCCACCCACTAAGTACTGATTGCTCCTAGCATGATTGACTTTTCAAGTGAGTCAGCTTACATGACATGGCCAAATTATAAAAGCCTTTGTTTACTGATCTTGGCTTTGAGTGATATTATTGGTGAGACTCGATCTAGGACTTCTTTGTATGTGATTTTTGCAGACCATGGGACGTCTGTGGTCTCCAGCACCACAGTTTGAAAGCATCCATCCTTCTTCTATCTGCCTTTTTCAGAGTCCAAGACAGTCCAGAGGCACAACAGCACTCTTTCCATTTTTGAGTCTAGTAGGATCCCAAACTATTTCCAAAATTTAGAGTTGGAACTTTGAAGGAACACATTTTTCCCCATAAACCAGTTCACATACATAAGGCCTAGTTCCACATCTTAGATGGCAAATCCTAGTTGCCATCAGTGCTATAGCTAATTGGAGTAATTATTGATTTGTTAGATTTATATCCATCCAAAACTCAAGGCAGCCCATAAGGGATTAACTCATCCTATTTTTTCTCACAACAACCCTGGGGTGAAAGAAAGTGATTGGCCCAAAGTCATCATGTGGGATATCTGGCCCAAGTCTAACCTTTTATTCTGCACTGGTTTTCTTTCACCCAACTTTTCACTTGGTTCAAGATTATTGTTTTATTCTTCCAGTCTGAGTTTTTTATTGGTTCTACATTTGTTTTGTTACTTTTATATAATTGTATTGACATTTATGACTTTAAGGTGCTTTGGGTCCAAAAAAGTCTGATATACTGTTCATGTTTCTATAGATAAATAAGTATGATGAAGTACTGAACACTTCCCCATGATCACCTTTTATTGAATTATTTATAACATTTATTTAGCCATCCATCTTATGTCAAAACTGGGCAGTTCCCATCTTTGATCTCAGATAGCTCCATTTCTATGTCAATAGAAAAAAAACTCCACTTTCTTCTACAGTAAGCCCTAAACTCTTAAAGATTTTTGAAATGTTATTCCCTTGTTGACCAAAGTAATGCTGTTTATAATTATTGTTGCATATTCTTTTAATTTTCTATCAATTCAAAATAATATATAAACAAGTTTCTTGAATTTTAGTAAGAAATAAGGTTGGATGTTTCCTTCTCAAGCTTTCAGTTTGGATTAAAAATTCAGTGCAATTTTTCCATACCTAGAAGCTGTGGGAAAACCTGTGCAGACTTGAGAAATGTGGAAGCTGCTAGCTGTGATCAGAGAAAACTCTTAGTGCCAATAAAGCTTCCTTTGAAATGCAGTTAACTGATTTAGTCAGGAAAAGTTGTCCTTAGGACCACTACAATGAATGAAGCATCGTAATTTATCTTGAGATACAGTGGAAACTTGGGAATTTACATCTACAAAATGGAATTCACAGTTAATCAGGATCAAGGCTTGGTGACTATTCAGGGACGCAAACCTGGGCATGTTTACTATCTTTTAAATACAATGAAATCCATGTTACCACAGAGGGGAAGATTACAACCAGGTAACATGTGTCCAGATGCTAACTAATGATGGATAACTTCAAGGTCCCTGCATTTCCTTCTTACAGGTCTTTATCTTTAAGCAAGTTAGGACTTGGTTAAAACAAAGAATCATTATTTTCAATGAGAAGCCAACATATACTAATTCCCTCTCAATTAGGTTAAATTTGTATAATGAATCTATCTAGAAGAGCCCTTGGAAGTTGCAGTGAGTTCAGAATACAGCATCTGGATTTCTGCTCAGTGTTTCCTTGCAACAGTATGTACTTATTGACCCTCTGCAGTTTTCCTATTTAAATTCAAGGTATTGGTGTAGAAATATTAATCCCTATAAAGTTTGTAGGACCCAGCTACTTTAAGGAATGGCTTTCCTCTTTGTGGTGAACCAGGAGGCCTTACTGTCCTCTTGCTATAGGTGCTGGCCAAGAAGCAGATTTATCTAAAACCAATCAAGAGAAGAGTGGTACCCATTTTATAAAATCCTCTCCCTGTTATAGTTATAGCTCCCTTTCTGGCTTTTTTAAAAACAACATTAAATACTTAATCTTCTGCTCAAGCCTTCTTTCTCTAAGAATCTGTTATTTTAGTTTCTTATTTGGATACTTTATTAATGAAACTATGAATATTTGGATTTTTACTGCTTGTGTTTCATTGTAATTTATGAATGTTATAATGGGTTATGATGCTGTAGGATAGCTGTGAGTTTAGTGATGTTGCTTTGGATGTTAACTGCTGTGGCTATGCTGGCCAGAGCGAGTGAGACAGAAATATGTTAATAAATAAGGAGACTTGGCTGTGTGCTGTTTCAAATTCCAGCAATTATGTAAAGCGTTGCTAGTACATTGATCCACTAATTCTATGTATCATCCACCTAATAATATTGTAATATTAGCAGAACATTGCTGATGTTATATTCTTTTATAATGACCATTTTTTGTTGCCTTTAGGTAAACCAGCAGGTTATGGAGGCAATAGACGTTCCTCTCCTACTAGGGGAATAGTGGATGAATGCTGTTTCCAGAGCTGTGACCTGATACGGCTGGAGATGTACTGTGCTCCTATCAAGCCACCTAAATCTGCACGATCTGTACGTGCTCAGCGACACACTGATATGCCTAAAGCACAAAAGGTAGCTAAAGTGTGATCACATTTGATCTGATTATTTGTTATATATAAAGATTTTCAGCATTGCTCCAAGCATGGGATGAATGCAGTTGCCCAGTTCCAGGAATCCAAATTTTCGTTTCCAAAATACCATAGTCTTCCAGTATTCTCAAAAATGGAAGAGAAGGCACCAGAGGAAGAGATCTACAGATGTAACTGCCTATATTCCATATCTCTTTATTCCACCTAGGTCTTTGCCTTCTTTTTCTTTCTCTGTTAGTATCTACTGATAAATGATCAGTATTATTTTGAAGCATCCTGGGTTACTGTGGTAGTACTCCACTTTTTTCTAACTAACTACATTATTTCATTGCATCTATCTAACCATCTTCCTTCATCCCAACATCACCATTCTTACTGAATAGTAGGTCTTTGGGTACTTTAGAAATTATTGTCTAATAACTGAAGCTTATAATTTACTTTCCAAGGATTGCTTTTGTATCTGTTAATATTTTTTTGTAAACAATTTAAGGGCTGAAACTCATTCTTGAACTAATAGTTTACTAAAAGTCTCCAACTAACTTTAATGAACTTTATTGTCCTCTTTTGTATTGCTATCTGTCCATGTTTATGAATGCCTGTGGGTGAACCACTGTGTGCCACTGAGTGCTGGACTACAAGGGACATGGGCTGATCCATCAGGACTCTCTGTTCTTATGTTCTTTTCTTAGGCTTCTGTCTATTGTAGTCATCTCAAAGTAAGTCTCACTGAAATCAATGGAATTTACTTCTGATGCATAAACATGGGATCAAGCACTCCATCTGACAACTGATTTTTATCTTAGTATTTTAGAGTCAGTTTTTAACTTTCCCCCAGTGTGGTCTATAATTTAAATTAGTAAAATAAATAAATTGGCTTCTTTTAACAATCTTTTTTGAACTTATTAGGATTCATCTACAGTATGGCCTTTAGGACAGCTTGGTTACCATTAGAATAAACCTCAACTTGTAGGTGGAGATACAAGGAGATCTCATTAAGCAAATCATCTGATGGAATAAGATCAAGGTCAGAAGGGACTGTATTTTATTTTTACCACTGGCTGAAAGAGAAGTCTTAGTACAGTAATGCCAGAATGCAAACCAGATGCTTCTACTGATTTTAAACTGTTTCGGATATTCATGTTAGTCAGAAACAAGGCTAATTAGACCAAAGTCACATTTTTATTTTGTTTCTTTCTTTCAAAGTCAGACCCAGATACTTTACTGGCCAAGCATGGGTAGACACACAAGGAATTTTACTCTGGTACAACAGCTCTCAGTATACTTGACAACAGTAAATAAAATAATAACATAAGTAAATAAACAAAATTAAGTATTCAATAGTAAAGTGTGTATCGAAAGTACGCAGCCAGTAGAAAAGGAATATATTAAAGTATAGAATTAAAATCATGATCTATTGATAAGTATATATATTCCTTAGACAGTACTTTGGGGTTAATTTAGAATTCTTTGCACTTTGTGTTCTGTCATATTGCATGACTCAAGTATTCAGAAGAATGATGGCATGGGGGAAAAAACTGTCCCTGTGTCTGGTTGTTTTGGTATGCAGTACCCTATAGTGCCATCCAGAGGGAAGAGGCTCAAACAAATTATGCCCTGGGTGAGCGGGACCTGCAGATATCTTCTCTGCCTTTCTCTTGACCCTCTCAATATACAGATCCTCCGTGGAGGGAAGGCTAGCTGCAACTATTCTTTCTGAAGTCCTGACTGTTCATTGGAGTCTGTACCTGTCTTGCATGGTTGCTTCACTGAACCAGACAGTTATAGACATACAAAGGACAGACTCAGTGATTCTTCTGTAGAACTGTATCAGCAATTCTTAAAGCAGGCTGAAGTACTTGAGCTGATGCAGGAAGTATTTCTTCTATTGTGCCTTCTTAATAATGGTGCTAATGTTAGCTTCCATTTCAAGTCTTGGGAGATTATAGAGCCCCAAGACTTGAAGGACTGTACTACTGATACTGTGTTACTAAGTATGGTAAGAGGGGTAAAATAGGAGGACTCTTCCTAAAATCCACTGTCATCTCCATAGTTTTGAGCATATTC
>JANHZU010007116.1:124493-139649 GCA_032468055.1 Acrochordus granulatus
AGGATCAAGATTACAACAAGCACTGCAATTCTGAAGAGCTAGAAAAAGAGTATACAAAATAATATAAAAGATAACATGTGAAGTAACTTATAACTTTGAATGGTCATTAAGTGCTTGGTCATAAGTTAAGGACTATTTATATTTTCTTCCAGAATTATTTTTTTTGTTTATCTGGTCAGTCAGTCCCCATTCTATATCCTTATGGTCAGGATTCAGGCCTGGTTATTCTTGTTGATGTCCTCTATTAGGACAAGGATGTGACTATCCTGGTTCTGCTGGACCTCTCGATACCATCAGCCATGCAATCCTCCTGGATGAATTGCAAGGGTTAGATATCTCTGTGGGAAGGAGAAGTACTCTGGCTCTTTTCCCTTCTGAATGGTAATTCCAGTTGTTAGTGGTAAATGAGAAAAAGTCAAGTTTTTTATATAGGTGCTGCAAGGGAACTCTATGCTTCTATTTAATATCAACATAAGGCTGCTGGGGGAGTCATCTCCTGGCATAGGATCAAGTATCAAAAATACCCTAAAGATGCTTCAACCCAGTCTAAGCAGAAGATGCAAGGGAGGTTGTGATTTTCTGCCTCAGTGCTATTAAGGTCTAGATGGGAAGAAACAAGCAAAATCCTACTTAGCAACTGTAGATATGGAAGCTGCTTGAGTCCAGAAGTAATCCATCTTTAATTCTGGATAGGTAGTGCTGTCCCATATAGAACTGCTTATAATTTGCAATCTTCCTGGATTCAGATTTTTATTTAAAGAGCAAGGTGGAGGTTATGGACAGGTGAACCTTTAGACAATGATATCTTGTATGCTAGTGGCATCCTTTCCTGGATCAGAAGGCTTTTCTCACAGTCATTCATGCCCTTGTCATTTTGCAGCTGGATTATTGCAATGCATTCTACATGGGATTGTCCATAAAAGTCATCTGGAAACTTCAGCTAGCAATCAGATAGTTATAGGTACATTAAGCATTGCAGATAGAGCACAAATACTACAAGATACTGATTGTCACCTTGAAAGTGTCACATGGCTCAGGGCCAAAATGGCTCCTTATCTTTTCCAACTTGAATATCCAAGTAGAAATCTGGAAGAAACAGCTTAAAGAAGATCCCACCAAATAAAGAATGCCATTTGCAGGGACCCTAGGCTCATGCTTCTTGATGGTACCCTTTTTCTTTAGAACTTACTTTCAGATATCTAGATGGCTCTCCTTCCTGCATTTTCAAAAGGCATTTAGAGATAAATAAAATCATGCTATCATTGATTAATGATGCATCACTCTGAGTTTAATTGTATTAATCTATTTTTCTTTTAAGCTTATTTTAATAACACAACTTGCTCTGAAAATGGAATGTGTGTAAGTTATATAACTTACATATAATATAGATTTTGGCTTTTTGGCAGTAGCGCCTGCCTTCTGGAATGTCATTCCTTCTGGGGTGAAGTCAGCCCCCATCTTTTGGCCTTTCAGAGAGAGCTGAAGACTTGGCTCTCCAGGTTGGCTTGGGGGCAACCCAAGGTATCATCGGTAAGGTGGCTATTGGATTAATGGCTTTGCCTCTTAGCCCTCCTCATCTTTCTCTCTTGTTAAAGTTTAACTTTCTATCTTTGTTTTATCTTTATTTTTATTCTAATATGGTGCTTTTATATATTTTATTTATATATATGTTATATCTGTCATTTCTATTTTACTGTGAGCCACACAGAATCACTTGCAGCTAGGTAGGCAGCAAATACATTTAATAAACAAAGTTACTAAATCAGACATAATTGCTTGCAGAAATGTAACATGCAGCTATAAATTAACCTGAATATATTTGCTAGTCTATCACACAAGATGACAAATTTATTTCTTCTATTTCCTCACATTTAGATGACATAGGCTCATTATCCTCAACGTAATAAAATACAAAATAGCCTTTTCAAGAGTGGAACCTTTCATACGTACCTATTGAGTTGTTGAATATTTCAGGACTTTTCTGACCATTTTATTATAAAGGTAAATATATTTTCTGATAAATTATTGTTGTTTAGTGTTTATTTCAAAATAAGATCCAGTAGACAAACATATGGATCAAAGGAAAGAAGCTTTGCCACATAAAGTATTTTGCTGCTGGATCTGTTAAATGAAATATTGTATATAACTAGCATCATAAATTTTCCTGTGTTGTTTCTTCAATAAAGGCTTTAGAACTTGGTCATACTTGCCAATCATTATTTAAGCCCTCTCTAAGACTACAGCCACACAATTCTTTGGGCTAAATATCCAGAATCAGAAAAAAATATGTTTTGACACCATGAATTCCCACCATAAGTTACTGAGAAGTCAGTGGAACATTTCACAAAAGATATATGCCCTTTCTTGTTCTCAGTAGCTTTATTCTCAGTAGCTTTATAAATCCTCCATCTTCTGAAGATTATGAGGAATTTGGTGATGTGTCATGTTGTTTTGCTTTAATATCTGTTTTGGCATAATAGAATAAAATTTTGAAAATGATCTAAAATTAAGCAACTGAGCAAAGTTTTGGATAAGCAATGCTCTTGACAATATTTATTTATACTGCAACACATTTTTGGTACCTATGGCCAGAGCTTCTCCTACATATCCACTTCCATCTCTGGCTCCAATAATCAAGAAATCTTGACACAGAACAGAAAGAAACTCTGCCATTATACCCACTCTCAAAAATGAAAGTACCAGCCAATTTGATTTGTCTCCACTCTTGTTTTGTGAATCCCTAAAGCACAAAATTGCCCAAAATTGGTGAGGGCAAAGCAATGTAAGATGCCTTCAAATCACGAATTTTTGATAAATGAAGCATCTGCTATTTTCATTTCTTGGAAGTTTCCACAGTTCTCTGTTTTGGCAAAAGTCAAGCATTCCTTCAATTTTTAATCCATCCCTGGCCTCCATGTACCCCCACAGTGAGATCTAAGTCTCTGTGACCTGCTGCCTCTTCAACTGTGTCACAGAATAAAGAGTAGGGGCACTGCATAGCTAACCCCCTGTGAGAGCATTTCCCAACCATAAGTTTTCTTTCATCAAAGTTTTCTCAAGTATGAGAAGAATTATTGCCTTTATGCTCATAGTGTGGTTGATTGGAATGAGATAAACATCTGATTCCCAGATTTATCTGACTTGACTTTATAGCAGAACTGCATCTTCAAAACCAAAGCAAAGCAATCCTGGACAAATAAGTATATACTTAAAACAAAACTGGAATAGAAGATACATTCAGATGGAGGACTATCTTATAACAGCTATTACAACAAAGAACTGATCTCCTCAAATTGCCACATATAACAATCCTAAAATTGTCCCGACACCAACAGATGTTATATAAAAATGCCCTTTCCATATATTCAAATCTACTTATATCCAATAGATCCTGAAGATGTGGTACTGACAGCAGGCTTGGGGACCCCAGGTTGATCAAGTGATTTCTCAGTGACTCAGGGGTGGGAATGGGGTTAAGGGTTTTAGATTGTGGATTTTTAATGTTGTAAGCTTCCCAGAATCACCATGCGTAAGTTGGGCAGCTGTATAAATTTGTTTAATAAATAAATGTTTCAGCAATGGATCTGATGCTACAATGGCTCCTATTCATCTAAATAACTGTGATCATGTCACTAGATGTTTCAAAATCTTGATATTGAAACAGATTTCTTTTTTTACAAATTGTAATACTCCCTTAGGTTTCATTTAAATTATTTCATTGTCACCTTCCCTTCCATCATGACTTGTCTTTCACTTTCAAATCTATCAGGTCAAACATGCTGTAAGAAAACATCTCTGCAAGAACAGCTTTTCTTCATTCCCACTCTGCTTCCTTCTTTCTGATGTGAGAGGCTCCTGACCTAATTAACTCATTGAAACCTATTTATCAGTTCTTGGATTGTCCTTAGTTAGAAAGTAAGTATAATATTTATGTGGTTCAATAAATCACAATAACCTCAGAATGCCATGTACATTCACAAGCTTCTATTTGAGCTCATATGCTGCATATACAGGTAAGCTGTGTGTGACAATAGCTTGAAGAGGCAATTGCATTCAGTATTGGTTTGTAAGCTTCCCAGAAGCATCTTGTTGGACAACACAGAAGAAAATATGCTGATGCATCTTTGCTTTTGATCCAGCAGAGATTTTTTAATGAGCAATGGGTAAGTTTCCATCTCTGTATTTCAACCTATCCCGAATTAATAGGAAGTATATAAACTACGTGCAGAAAGCTGATCTGCTGAGATTTCCTTGCTTGTAATAATCCCAATATTAATATTAATAATCCCATTAATATTTGCCTATCTTCAGTCATTTAGCTACATGAAATTTAGTATGTCCTCAAAAACAGGTATTCAGAGACAAGAATTGTATCTCTCCTTTAGTGAATGCTATAACACATGAAAGATGACTTATGTATTTATACTTCAACGAGAAGGAATAGGAATTGACTACAGCTAGTCCTTAACAACCATTTGAAGTAACACAGACCCCACCCCCCCGAGGGGCTACTTATGACCCAGATTCAAAGTTCCAACAGCCACCACCACCCTTGGTCACCTGACTATATTTTGGTCACTCAGCAACCAGCCCACCTTTGCAGCCATTTGCAGTGTTCCATAGTTATGTGACTGCAATTTATGACATATTTGACTGGAAAGTGGTGTTTACTTTGTTTCCAATAAAAAACGCCCATTGCATTCACTTAACTGCTGCAAAATGAGTTATAAAATTGGATGTGGTCACCTGGTGACCCATTTAATGATCAATGTAACTTATGACTATAATTCTGGGCTCAGTTATGGTCATATGTTGAAGACTACCTGTACAAGGCTATAGTTGTCCACAACTGGTTAATGGTTGCCACATACTTTTCGGAAACTTAGTGTACATTTTTAGCATTGTTTGTTTTTCATCAATTGCAAGACAGTTTTGAGTGTGACCCAAGATCAGTGTATGTTACACATTCCCTATCTTGCCTTCCCAAAAGCAATTGTAATACAGGGAAAATTATATACTAACCATGGCTAGCTGAGAAATACTGCACCTCTTTTTTCTCATGCTCTCATATTGAAGCAATAGATAGGTTCACATATTTTGTTTTGTAATCCAAATGATGTTTACAAGGAATTTGTGCTGGTGCTCCTTCCCCAGCAAATGGGGATGGGGGAGTGAACACTAAGGAATGTCTTTAAATGACATTTGTGCCAATTTGTTTCTTCTGAAATCTTCAAAACAGCAACTTAGAACTTTTCTTGCTGCCATGAACTTAGGTTCAAACACAGATTTTTTTTTACCAAGAATGACTCGTGATAAGCACATAGACAGAAATTCTTAGAACAAAGTGGCTTAGTTTGGAAATATTTTACTTTTATAAAGTACTAGCTTTCTCTTAATAGTTCAGAACTATAAATGATTAAACCAGAGAGAAGGAAATTGCAAAGTACTACATTTTTTTAATGAGAAATGTTGAACAAAAAATTCAAAAGTATAGATGGTAATGTAATCTATATTTGCTTAAACACTATGCTTATTAATATCGGTTTATGTAAATACAGTACTATAATTTTCTACTTATTTGTATTAGGAAAATTATCACTAAAAGTATTTTTTAAAGAAATATGCCATTTTCACTTTTTGTCAATATTTTTGGTTTACTATTTAACTTTAGAATTCTTCATGCCAAAGAATCTTTATGAAACTTAAGAGGGAAAGCAGATAATGCTGAAATTTAGACCAGTGGGATACAACTATTATATTCTGTGTGGCAGGATTTGATGTTAATATTATTCAACTATTTTGGGAGCAAAATTTTTTTATTGTGAATTTTCATAACAGAAGTCATCCAATACTTTTTGGATATGGTTGTCTATCCAATATCTTTGGATATTGACCAGCAGTCTAGAAATACAGGGCAGACCAGCACTTGGGGGCTAATAATTAAGGCCTTGGAAAAGATATTCAGATTCCATGATGAGTCTATGGCTGTGAAGATCAGAATAGTGCAAGAAATGCCTTTTCCTTAGGATGCTCGATGGAAGCAAACATCAGGCTTTGAAGAAATAGAAAGAATATTAATGCTTTTAAATGTTAGTGTTGGAGAAAACTCCTGCAAATACCATGGATTGGCCAAAAAACAAACAAATGAATCGAAAAAACAAATCAATCTAGATTTTTCACCTGGACCATCAGTTATATTTTGGACCGAATAAGCAGTGACCAATTGAATATAGATTTGTGAAGGTAATTATTTGACAAGCAACATTTTTGCATCCTTCCTCACCTTTTCTCTCTTTATTAGGAATCTTCTGCTGGCATCTACACCAGTTCTAAAGCAGTAGTCATTGCACCTTTATTCTAAAGCTGAATAAAACTGGTGCCAGTGGAGGGCTATCAGGTTTGGAAAGCTTATGGATTCTGCAGAACTATATAACACTGTGGACATTCCTAGTAAACCTCCAAACCCTTCATTTTGCCTAAGAATTACAGAATTGTCAGAATTCTGTTATCAGAGGCTTCTGGTTAGCTAGGAGGGGTCTTCTACAATCAGATCTCCCTCTTTGTATTTGATTATTTACAAGTGGTCCTCAATTTACAGCTGTAATGGAGCCTGCACTATCACATAAGTCATGATGGTTGCAAAACAAATTAGTCATGTGACTGACCCAATTTTACAACTTTTGCAGTTGCTAAGTGAACATGGTGGTCATAAAGTGAACAATGAAGTCATTAAGCAATGCTGCAACCATTAAGCAAACATCACATTTACCCAGAAGTAAATGCCAGTTTTCAGAAAAACCCAGTCATGTGATTGTGGGATACTGCAAATTGCTGTAAATACAGCCCAGGTGCTGACCACCAAAAGTTCAATAATGTGACCATGGGGGAGCCCAATTATTGAAACTTGGAATCTGTGTTGTAAGTAGCACTTAATTAGGTCCATTGTAACTTGAAATAGTTACAAAGCAACCAGTTGTAAATTGAAGACTGTACTCCATTGGAGAGGGAGATTTGGCTTTTTTATGTTCCTCAAAAGGAGCTATTATAGTACTGTACTAAGCTATTAAATGTTGATACAGTATTATTCTTCTGCTTTAACTTATCTGGAAGAGGCACATGAACAGTCTGTGATCTATTTCACAGTCATATTTCAGGTTTAAAATGTACTATTTTATGATCCATGTTTGTTACGTGACATCAAGTCAATATCAGCTCTTAGCAACCACATAGATATCCTCCATGATGATCTGCCCCTAATCTGATCTTCCAATGGCACACTTATTGCCAATGTAATTGAGTCTATCCATCATCCATTAAATCACTACCAATTTAATGATTATGCACCATCAAGTTGGTTTTGACTTTTAGTGATCATTCTAAATCAAACCAAAGGGCAATAAATATTTAAGACCTCAATAGTATATAAACATGCTGTAAGCATAAACATATAAGACAAAACCAGATTTTATGAGGAAAGGCTACATTTTTCTTGAATCAAACCAGAGGCAGTTATGGCAAGAAAATGTCACAATGCAGACATCATTACTGAAAATGACCAAGTGAGTTCCACTGAAGCTTCTAGGATAAAAACTATTCATTGCCTAAGGACATGTACCTTCTTGGGGTATACTAAGTGAAGATTCATATTTTTTATCTCTGTTCCAGAAATCCTCTTCCATGCTATATTTTCCCATGTTTCATCCTTTTGTGAGGCAGGGGAAACAATTCAAAACCTCAGGCAGAGCTGCTTCCTGAGAAAAAAGCACTAGACAGCCAAGTGGTACCTCACTCTTGCCATTGTTCCTATATCAAACCATGAGACTTTATACGGGTTTTGAAACTCCTGTATAAATAATATTCTGTAGTCATTGCACCTACTTGAAAAGTAAAGCACAAACCTGGCAGACTTAATATTATATTCATGGATCTTCATTCTACACACACCTAGGAAATCTTTTGTCTTGATTAGTAAGAAAAGAAGTAACTGATTTGAATACTCTTTAAGATTCCATGACTTCAAACTTTCCCTTACAGAGACTTTTTGTGTTTACTTCTCAGGAAGTCTTAGTTTTTAAAGTATGGATAATGAAGATTTTCCGCCTTTTTTCTGTACAAGCATAAATTAATTATTTTCTAAGATTGTGTGAAGTAGAATTTAAAGATTAAGTTCGCGCTCGGCAGAAAAAAATGTCTGTTCTGCGTTACTTAATAAGATAATCCATAGTATTTGATGAATGTATTAAACAGCATCTATCTCATCACTCATGGTTTGGAATAAAAGGCATGTAATAGTATACAAAAGGTCACTCCTCTTTACTCACAGTTCTTTGGAAAAGATGTAAGCCACTGAAGTGGTATTTATTCACTCTGCAAACTATATAATAACGTTTTTCTGAGGAAGCACTATTTTCAAATTAGCCTTGTTTAAGTAATATTTGAAGTTTGTTCACTTCGATACAAACATCTAAACATTAGAGAATGTGTATCTCATCCTATGCATTACTACTTATTTTTTCTCTTTTGTCTCAAGGGTCCTTACTTCCTGTTTCAAAGTCTTTGCAAAAGCCAGAAGATAATATGTGGCTAAGAACATTCAAGCTTGGAAAGATAACACAGAATGGTGACAAAGTTGAAAAGTCTCTGCCTGCATCTTCTTTTGAGCGTTATAAAATAGAGGACAGCAGTTTTCTGGATGATGACCGAAGCCCACCTTTCTCGGTGAGTGTTCAGCTATAGTGTAACACAAAGTAGCCTTATGGAGCATAAACTTTTAATAAAACATTGTAATAGATTATTTCAGATATGCTAGTATATAACTGAATTATGAAATAAGATTTGAGATAGCTACTATATTAAAATCAAGTGAACAGAATGTCACATTTTGAATTATATTTGAAAGTGTCAATGTATTTTCAGTCTTTAGAACTTAACTGAAATGTATAACTTTCAGCCTTAGTTTAAAACCAATTCTTAATGTGACTCTTACAACATCATTAATGCTTAAATTAAGGAGACTTGGGCATTTACAAATAAATTAAGCTTAATTAAACAAATCAATATTATTTTAGTATTAACATCTGTGGGATGTATATAAGGATATATTTTGCTCTGAAAAAATTTGGCTTGATTTTTTATTTTATGCTCCAAACTAAACTTCAAAATAGCTAAAGCTTCAGTGAGAAGGTAAGGCTTCTTTAAGAATGGTCCTTAGTAGGTTAAGGTCTCGTATATTTTTATTTTGGATACTTTGCATTATTTTCATCTATACTTTCTCTTTGGAATGCAGAATATACATTATAAATATCATGACATAAATTATGGCCAACCACGGAGCCTAAGTGTTAAGCAACTTCCTTATTTTGAACTGGAAGGACCTTTGAGTTTTCCATCAAATGCTGAGGTTGAAAACATTGAATTAATACAAGAAAGAAGTGAGATGGGAAGTGATGAAAACTCAGCTAACTTGCCTATTGGAAGAAGAGATTTTGATAGTAAGTTTTATTTCAAGTTACTGCAAAAAAGTAATGCTACATTAATTGGCTAAAATAATATAATTGTAACTGTTGAGATGAATAATTATGGCCACTATTTTCTCCAATGATATGCAGAAGCAATCAAGGTAAAGTGCAAGGCAAATTCTCAGAATGTTTCCACTGGTTATACTCCCTGATGTATTTGATTAGGTGGACTGCAGTACTTTCTAGTTTTGGGGTTCCTTTGTCACTTGTACATTGCAGTGGAGGCCCAAGAAAAGACACATAACTGTTTTTGCTTTCCATGTGCCTCATCTCTGTGGTGCATGCTGTTCAGGGCTTCCTTTTGGTCCCTAACTAATAATAGCAACTGAAACCCACTTTAACTGGTTAGCAATCCTCAGGCTGCTGGGCCAGTTGTGGAAGTGACAAGGGACATCCAGCCAGAAGGCAAGAGAATAATTGGCTGACTAAAGCCTCCACAATTAGTTTCATTGTTTAGATTTCCAGGTATAAGAAAGTTTTCACAACTTAGCTTAGTAGGAGTGTCTTTGTCACATTACACTCCTCTCCTTTCAGCTGCCCGTTTAGGGTTTTTCTTCTTCATCTTTTTCAGTCCATTCACACAAAAGGTAATCAGGTTTCCCCACCAAACTCTTGAAAACTTGAGGTGCCTTAGAAACCAGCCAAGTTTTAGCTCAAGTCTTCTTTCTACTGAAATAAACCAGTACTCCATTCACCCATGTACATTCAATTGCATCTCTATCCATGTCCACAGCTAAAACTATGTTGAGCTTCCATCTTTTTATTATTAAAAGAAAAACATAGCAATCATCAGAATGTACTTCTCAGAAAAACAATATTTTTTCCAGTTTTTAAAAGATTGTAGGTTCTACTTAGACTTTTCAAGAGTACTGATAAGATGTAAGATATAAAAAGTGTTTTCTAAATATTTATTAGAAAAAAATTGAATTAAAATTTCAAGTTAGTAAAAATTTACAATGTATCACTATAGATGACAATATATTTAAACTTAGTTTATAAAAATATTACTTGATAGTTAAAAACACATTTTTGGTGTGTTTTCTTTAGTGCTCAGATGTATGCTGGGAAGAGTCTATCGACCATGTTGGCAAACCTAAACATCCCTGAAGTGCATCACTTGGAAGAGATAAACCCTTTCCTTGATAAGTTACAAAATTGTAGTTGTGGTTAAAATGTTGCTATATGTTTGTCAAGATTCTATGTCACAATGGCACATGTTGAAACAAGTATAAAGTTACAGTGCATTATTAAACTGAGAATTCCGCATGAAACTTGATGATTTAATTTTGCAGGTATTATATACATAAAACTTTTGCATAAACATGATTGCAAGGAGAACATTAATGTACTCAATTTTTTGTCTTTTCAAGCCACTGACATTTACAACCTAAAGAATTGAGTTAGTTTCGCTTGCCCAATAATAAGCTTCTTTTTTGGTATAATCTTACTGGATTTTCTGGTTTCTTTTAGTCTGCTATCCAAACTATTTTGGCATTTCACTATAGTTTTTGGTTTCTTACTGTATATATGCTGTGGTGTTTCATTTTCATTATTGAATATGACATTTTCACTAGTTCTATCCACCTGCTTCCTCTTTGGGTTCTTGTTCTTTGGCTGGCAAATTAATTTTCCTATTTCTTTTCTTGTTCTTCCATTCTGATGAAGATTTCCAGAACTATTTCCAAGTGTAGTATTTCCAAGTGATGAATGCAGGATTTCTAATGAAAACAAAATAATCTTTATAAGGGAAAAGGAATATAGTATTATTTTGTTTGTCATGTACACAAGCCCACCATTGCTATTTTTGAAAAGAAACTGTGTTTTTATAAACTGAGTTCACTAATTCTAATTAATAGAGATAAACAGCTGAAATCAACACTATGCAGTCTGAGCCGCTGCTTTAGAGATAATAAAAAAACTTCACCAACCATTTCAGAAAATAAACATATAAAAATAAGAGTACAAGAAACAGTTTATTTTAACAGCATGGGCAAATTATTGTAAAATGTCAATAAGAGTTTGATGGAATATCCAATCATCCTAAGGTATAATGCTTTTTTAAACAGTCCCAAATATACTTGAACAGCCATTTAGCTGGACATACAAAAAGTAAATCTGATAATCACATATTATAGAATCCTTGGTCTGGAAGGGACCTTAGAGGTCTTCTAGTCCAATCCCAGCCCAAGGCAGGAGTCTTTACACCATCTCAAAATGGATGTCCAAGCTTTTCTTGAAAACCTCCAGTGATGGAGCACCCACAACTTTGGTAGGGAGGCTGTTTCATTGATTCTCACCGTCAGGAAATTCCTCCTTATTTCCAGATTAGACTTTCCTCTGACAAGCTTCCATTGATTGATATGCTTATCACATATGTGGTATCAAATGTAAAAGGAACAGCAAAGAGCCTTGGAAATGTTCGAGATACATGAACTGGTAACTGCAGAAGCTTTTATGATCATGGGAAGTGCTACAGTGTATTGATGTTCATTAAGTTCACATGTCAAATAATTTTTGCAGCATATTCAATGAGATTTCAATTATTTATCTCTAAATGCAAACATATCATAGAAATGGCAACAACCCATGTTATTTTTCAGTTAAAGTTCAATTGCCTCAGCATTTCATGCTCTAGGTAGTTGAACCTCCTAGCAATTTGTTCCAAAAACAGTGCTATTTTATATGCTCACAGATGATCCCATGATAGGAACGAAAAGAGTGGTAAGTCTTATGAGTGATACAAGGATAAGTGGGGATACTTGGACTCAATGTGGGCAAAGGTGCTTCAGGACCAGTGATGGCATCCTGGCTGCATCTGTCAGCTGCTTATTAAAGAAGCAGCACCTAACCCTATGCTTGCAATATAACTATAGGAGTTAAGGAAAATAGACATTTGAGTTCAGGAGACATAATCATATTCTGTTACTACCTTCTTAACTAAAACAAATTTTCTTGACCCCACATAGCCACCATACAATGTCTGCAAAAGATAAGAGTTCCAGTAAAAACGGCCAACAGGTACAAGTTAGGTCACCATGCCAGAGTTCAAGCCCCCATTCCTGTTTTGGATCCTAATATTACACACTAGTTACTCAAGACAGTAAGAACCAACATTAAGTGCAAAGAGGTCCAAAAAGATCTGCAAACACAGAGTGTAAGGAAGGCCTAACAAAAAAAAATTAGGAGAAAATATTTTAATTTCATATACAAATAGATGCAGCCTGACCTGGAGTTCATAAAAAAGAAAGATCATGATGCACAACACAATGAGTTCCCTGGTGAGGGGAAATGCAAAATTAACTGCAGATGGAGTCATTTACAGAATTCTAAGAATATGCAGCTATTTGGATCTATCTTTTGCACACTTGCTGTACTGAGATTTTTTGCATGACATCTTCTTGATATCAGATAAATATTTTTAATTTAAGGAAATAAGAACATGGAATTGTTCTCATCACAAAAGAATCTCAAAATACTCCCCATCCAACAAACCCAGTACCCTTTCTCTCTGCCCTATTACAACAAACAGGTTCAAAGTATGCCACATATATTAGGCTGATTGAAAAAGCCCAGAGGTTTTCATAATGGTCATGAAATCCTGAGATGGTCATCTTAGCATAGATAAAAAAGTCTCACAGGTCCACCAGTTTGGAATTCCCCAACTTTACCTTTGTAAGATAGATCACAAAGGATGATTCTCCAATCTCTCTGCTCCAACATCAGTTACATGACCTCAAATCTGATGTTAGATTATGAGCTAACATAACAGCAAAAAATATCTCTAGCCTTCCAGTTTAGGTTGATACTTCATTAAACTCTCAGAACTTAGTCAAATACATCTCACCTGGTCCATCTGCATAAGAATTGGTAATGAACTCCACTGGCTTTTTCATCATAGATAAAGACTTACCATGGCCCAACTTAATATTTAAATGCACCACTACAAGTCTGGAGGGTAGATTAATCAGGCAGCCTTAATCTTGAAAAATGAAGAGGAACCAAAACACAACATAACTTTGAAGAATTTAAGCAAAGTTCTCCTAGCTGACCAGTCTCTCCTGCCAAACTTCCATACTGCCCCAGATTATTTCTTATTCTCTCTACTCTCATCCCAGGCTGCATCTTGCCATCATTTGCTGCCAATAATTAGCTCTTGAAAAACAATCAACCAATAAGCAAGCAATACTTCAGCAGCAGTTAAAACAAAATGATCTACATAGCATGCCCTCAGACTTGTGATTTTGTCCTTTGGTATTCTTCCTTTGGAAGTGATCCCACCAAGAGTATCCTTCTAACTCCTGGTCAGCAAATTCTTTGTATTTTCCTGCTCCTAGCCACTACAGTTGTTGAAGGTCAATGGAAAATGCCAGTGTTGCCAGAAGCAGCAGCAAGATCTCTATGGTGTACCTTTCCCAGGGGGTAGAATGTAGCAAATGGAAAACCATTCTAATGCCCTAACAACCATTGTCTCTTCTTCACAAGGATGAAACTTTTGTGCTGTAAAATGGTGATAATATCTTCCAAATTGTCACTCAGTCTTTGAACTGTGGGTGATTGGGGACAATATTGTTCATCCTCATATTAACATTGTAAATAAAGTTAAGTTGACAGAGAGAAAGACAATTTTGGAAAAGCAACATTTTTTAAACAAATGCAATAAAATAAAATAAGAAAAATTCCACAGTCTACAAAAAGCTAGTAGATTCAGAAGCAACATAATATTGAGTATCAATTGCAGGGAGGCAACTGGTAAGAAAATATTGCTGCCACCATGACTTAAGAGGCTTCCTGCAGCATCTAATCAGCCACTGCAGGTGCTGAGATATGTCAACTGGATCATTTTTACATTTGTACAGCAAGCAAGCAAGCAAGCAATTTTTCTGGGGGCATTCAATTGATTGACAGAGTATACATTCTTTCCAGTCAATATGAAGGGGCAGAGAAGTAGAGCAGTATTGTTGACTTAATTTACCTGAAGTTGATCTGTCATCAGTATGAGAAACTGCTGTTTTTCGGAGTGCTGGATGTACATTCGTTGGGACTGGAAATGCACTAAAGTGTGGATCCTTTGCCTTGATTTTTTGGTCATCTTTGTAAGTGCAAGCAAATTGAGACCTAATTAAAGGTTGCTTCAGCTAAAAAGGAAGTAGATTAATATTGAATTATACAGCTGATGAGGACAGGATTTCTATCCCATTGTGAAAGTAATAACAAACCCTGACATTTTTTTACATTTTTAGCTCACTTGGATGATTAATTGTATGCCTAAAATTACTCTATATATTGCTTGCATTTCACATGAAAAAAGTAACCACATTAAAAGGTATTTTAAAACTGAACGTTATTTGATTTTTGAAAGGACTCCTAACTTCATTAAATGAATCTTTTGTGCTATAAAATAGTGATACATATAAACATATAGTACATATATACAAATGAACACAGGTCAGATATAAGCTGTGTTCACATATTTCACTAAGTCAAGGGTTCTTTAATCAACATTTACTGAATCAGCCATGATAGGCCAAACATTTATAAAACACAATAACTGCATTCACATAATTGTTGTTGTTCAGTCGCGCAGTCGTGTCTGACTCTTCGTGACCCCATGGACTGCATTACGCCAGGCCCCCCTGTC
>JANHZU010007116.1:139835-155632 GCA_032468055.1 Acrochordus granulatus
TGGTTGAACCTCTGGCAGAGCTCTCATCTTCTTCAGAGCACACAAGCCCCCAACCACAGCAAGGTGGTGCCTCACTGTAACACAAATCTATATTCACATTATGCAGTACAGTACCTTAGTGTGATGTATGAGTAAAGTTACAGACAAAAGTCTCTTTCAGAAAAAACAGGTAGAGCCAAAAACAATGAGGGTCCAGAGACTCTCATTGGGGAAAATATTCATGCAAGGTGAGCCATCTTTAACTGGTTCTTTTGTTACCCATTCTTGGCTACATTTAACAGGCAGGATAATTTAAAAAAATAAATATATGTAAAAATGTCTATGTATATTTTCATTAATCCAGGTTATGTCTTGTAGCAAAATTGCAAAAAAAAACTTGTGCACCAAATGTTAAAAAGCAACATACTTTTATTTTTATATGTTCCAGAGAAATGTTTCAACCCCAGTCCAGGATTCTTCTTCAGTCTCATACAAAGAAAGGAAAAAGGATTCGTCTTCAATCTCATACAAAAAAATGAAAAATGATATGAAATATATGAACACATTTCTGAAAAGGAGGGCAGGAAACTATGAAACACAGTACCCTGGGTTCTCATGTAATGAACTGAAACAAAACAGGAGTTTGGCAGTAAAGAGAGAGGTCTCAAGGTTTCAGTTTAATTGCCTCTGCTCTAGCCAAAGGTCAGTTTTCCATGCATGCCATAGTGGGTGGGGTTGTAAACAGGAGGCAAAATAAATCTTGCCCCTCCTCCCTTTAATTGACGGATTTAAAGTCTTAATGTACATGTATATGCTTTCTTTTATCTCTCTCAAAAGCCATTTGGTTTCTCTATCAAGAATTTGTAGTCTATAATCTTGGATGGACTGTTCTTTAAGATGTAGATTTACCGCAAATGTCTCTAAAAACTGAGTTGATTGAATCTGTTATATGAGAACCAGGGTACTGTTTTACAATTTCCTGCCCTCCTTTAGAGAAATGTGGCTGTGTCTCTTCTCCCTGTTATTCCAAGATCATTCCCACCTATAAGTAGTATGTCAGAATACATAACCAACAAAGTTTTGACATAAATAAATGCTTCAGATGAGGGAGGTTTATGGTTAGTTTACCTTAACTTTTTCACATGCTGCCATTTGAATTCGCAGTTTCAGAGCTTTGGGAGAAGATCCATTTGACTGTGTTGGAGATCTGTATTAGCATTTAAACAAAACGCGAGCAACAGTGGTAAACATGAAATATAGAAGTTACTTGCTTTAAATGATATGCAGAATCATGTAACATAGAATACCTGTTAAACACATTAAATGAAGTACCTGACCATAACCCTTATAAAGCAAAACCAACTAACCAAAGAGTTCTGAAATTCAGACTCTTTTGTCTGTGTGGTATTTGATCAATTTTTGAGAAAACTAATGTGTTTAGATAAAGATTCCCACTATAAAATTAAAGCTTCCATAGGTGTTTAACTTCCTTTTGTACATAGAAGTTCCTATACTGTATCTACTTGTGACAGCTTGATTGGATCAATTGAAAGTTAGAAACCTAGATGTTCTTCCTTTATTTCTCTTTTTATGCTGTTCACAATTCTAATATTTCTCCCCTCTTCTGCAACTGAATTTATGTCTTATAAAGGCATTCATTTGTCATGTTTTTGCCAAAGTATTTAATAAAGAAGTGTCAGTAACATAACTTATGTTATGTCAGTAACATAACTAGTCGAACCATCTAGTAATGTAAGACTAATTTTGCTAAGTAATTATTTTTAACATTCTGGTTGCATCTTGAAATCCCAAGTATTTCATACAATTTTCCTTCGTAATAGCCATAAACTTTATAAGAATATACTGAGAACAGAATTTTGACAGACAGCATTCCAAAAAGCTGAAGTTTCTAATGCAGATTAACCCACTATTCATGTGAATAGATTGTGCCTTAGACCTCCATGTACTCTCTTCTAGCTCTCTGCAAACTATTCATTCTGACAAATGCAATCTTCCCCAAGTTTTGGCAGCTGCTAAGCAAAGCAAAAGGGGGTGGGGAATGGAGGAATCAAAAAGAGAATGAAAGCATGCTGAGCAAGGCTTGGGCAACTCTGTCCAACTTCTTAATAGAAGCCCTGCTCTGGTCATTGACTCAGAGAGAAGAAAGAGCGGCTTAGAATTGAAATGACAACTTCCCAGGAGAATCCCCAACTTCCTCTCCCACATGGATGCGGGACAATTTTCAAGATTGTCATGCCGTAACTTTTCCCCTTCTTATGTGTTTTCCCCCCTCACACCAAATTTGGTCTCACACTGTTCAGTTTTCAGAAAGTTATCATATTAGCAGTGGTTAGACATAATTCCAAACCTACTTATATAATTCTTTCAAACATTCCACTGGGCTGGATAGAATAAACAAGGTAGGGAGCCAGAACATAGCTTCTGGGATTTTTTTCCAACTGCTTTATCAACAATTGTCACAGAAGATGTCTGTATTTTCAGGAATATGCTGCATCTGTTTGTGCATGTTTCTGGTCTCCAACTGTCATGTGTCTGAGTTTGCACAAACTGGGAAACAGAGAGAGCGGCACATACAAGTATGACCGGTTGCTTAAAAACCATTCAAGTTCCAACGGACCTGAAAAAAGTACTTACAACCCGGATTCAAAGTTCTGACGCCTCCCTCTCGCAGTCATGAGACAATTTTGGGAACTCAACAACCAACTTGCATTTGGGACCAATTGCAGCGTTCCCTGATCACACGACTGTGATTTAGGTTGTTGCCGGAGATCAGCATTCCAGCATAAAAGCCTCATAGCAAATAATGGGTTTGCCGAATGGCTGCCATAAATAAGGTTGTAAAATCAGGCCCACTGTGAGGACCCACTTCATGACTTACAATTGTAATTGTGGCTCAGTTACAGTATAGCTCTGGTCATGTGACTGGAAGGGAAAAAAATGGAGGCGTAGGATGAAGCGGTTACCAACATTCCAAGCTACTTGTCAGTTGTCTCTTCCATAGGGATGCACTGGAGAAATTTTTCCAGACTTTTTTTCCCCACAGCCAAATTTGGATGTTTTTTTAAGCTCAACGTTTATTTTGCTGGCTTTTCTTCAGAAATCAAATTTTTGCTGTATAGTTTTTGGACAGTTATCCTGCTGATAGACAGACAAGTATAACGCATTCTACATAATTTCTTTTTAACATTCTAAAGGTTTGGAAAGAATAAAAAGCAATGGTAGAAAAAGAGAATGAAAAAGCGGAATTCCTCACTTTTGGTTCTGGCTTTTCTCATCATCCAGCTTCCAGCATATTTTCTCCAAAAGAAAATAGTTTTTTAATAAAGAAAGGTTGAATCTGCCCCTTCATCATCATTCTTAGAACTTACTTGAACAATAACATGGGAGAAGGAAATCCAAATTCTTCACCAAATAACAAGAGAGCTTTGTTGCTGAAAGGAGGATGACTAGCTGCTTCATCCAAAACAGCCAATAAGGACTTCACTGTATCTCGGCCACAGTAAACAGTGTCATGGTTTATAGAATGTAGTTTTGGCTAAAAATTAAAATGACTTTATTAATTATATGATAAGCATATTAGCTATATTAGAGCCCACTGAAGGAATTTGATCACAGAATTTATAATTATTTTATTTTCCAATCCAAGCTTCCTAATCATATTTGCATGATACAGTTTTTCTCTAAAAGCCTGAATTGAGATATATATGGCAACGTATTAAAAATATATGTTTATTTATATCTATTTTGGGTTTTTTAATAATATGCACATTTCAATGACTAACATCAGAGTGAATTCATGAGATAAAATTTCTTTATGACAGAAATCTTCACAAATCAACCAGCTATGAATAATTCAAGGCACGGCATGTAGAAATAAGGTACAAGAAACAGTAAGATGCATAGACTGATGTTTATACATGCAAAGATGCATGAAACTGACATGAGACTCAAGCAAGGCAATAAAATTTTGTTTAGGAAAAATTAGTCAACCTAGTCAAACTAATTATCAGCACTATATTAGAGGAGAAAGCTTTTTCTTCTTGTAGAAAATATTTGCCCAGTTAAAACAAAACCTTTTTAAAAGATGTTACCATTTCAAAGATTGTTTAAAACAACTATTTTCTTCAACTAAATGAACAGAAAATAATCAGGGCATTTAGAGAAACATCTCTCTTATATCAAGCAATTTAGAAGAACAAAAGGAGGCCCCTTACTCGGGCTGGACTGATTCCAGTAGTGCTAGCTGCCACAGCCTCATGCTGAAAACTGATAATATTTTTAATCCTCAAATCCAAATCTTGTACAGCTTCCTCTGCTGCTTGACAGAAAGCATCCCTGCTGTTTCGACCTTTTATCAACTGCATCTTGATTGTTGATAGGATTCGGCCCCCTGCATGTCTGAAAAACAGACCTAGGGTCATTTCCATATTCATTTTGGCACTATCTTATGATATTTAGTAATTTGAAAACACAGAATATTCACTGTTAATCAAAATTGCTCAGGAAACAGCTTTGATCTGTTAAGTTGCACAGCATCTTGCAATGAGATCTTGCCTTTTAATGAAACCATTTGGTGTTACGAATTGGCAGATTCACAGAAGGAAGAAACAGGGCCAACAGTCTCATACTTTGCTAATCCATTGTTTAAGCAGCAAGGAAAATAGCCTATTAGAGAGAGGGATTAACCAAATCCTGCTTTACCACTAATATTTTGAAATCATCTACCTTGCTACATAACAATTGTTTACCATCAACACGTTAACTTCTTATGAATAGTATTTTCATAAAGACTCATGAACTGCATTTTTAGACAGAATTTGAAACACCTTGACAAGATGGAAAGACAAAGTTTTCTAATTAAAAAACTAATTACTTTCATAACATAAAATGTGCATCCCTAAAGATATAAAAGTAATTTCCAACATTCTATTGCAAGCTACCAGGAAATACAAATCCAGCTGATGTAATATAAATAGAAGTAATTGAAGGCAAATAGATTTCATCTCCTTTCAATACATTTCTTGGAAATTAGATAGTACATGAATATATAGAGTAAAAGAAAGCCAACTCTCCTTCTGTCCCACTTGCTAACGGTAACAGGCATTTGACTAGCAGATTAGGAATTGGATATGGATTCTGAAAGCTTATTTCTACATTCTGGAAGTCTTCCTTCCCTTGCTCTGAGTTTGATTCAAGTAAGTATAAAGTGAAACCTTGCAAAATGATAATATTTATCTCATTTGTAACTTTTTATATAGTCAAAATATTTTAATATCAAATATAAAATGTCCTATTTTCTGTATTCAATAGCATTTTTTGGTGATAATTATGTTTAGATTTTGGACTCTCAGCCTATGTAGAAGCAACTTATAACCTTCACATTGTCTGTTTCATACTAGCTTTGTTACATACCTGTTTTTCAGATTTTCTTGGATTGTACCAAATCTGTGCTCACTGTTCCAAGATTTCTATGACTTCATTCTCATCTAGCTGTACATTATGTAGTATAAAGATGATGAGGTAGTATACTCAGTGTACTTAGCCTTGTCAATATTTTTATCTAGCATAGTTTTTTATGTATGATGGTGGATTTCTTAAGAATAAAAACTGAGTTCAACAAACAGGGACATTATGATGAATGTGAAACATCCCCCCAAGAAAAATTCTGAACCTTTTCAAGTGGAGTATGCTTCTCTAGGTAGGGTAAAAATTAAGCTAAATGCTTCTCTTGGTAATCACAAAAAAATTATAATTATTAAATTTGTAGATGTCACAAACATGGGGATAGCAAACAGTATGGAGGACAATATCAAGATTTAGAAGGATCCGAAAATTGGAGCAATAGGCAGAAATTAGCAAAATGAATTTCAAAAGTGACAAATACAAAGTCTAACAATATGATAGGAAAAATTAATAGTGGAGGGACCATACTGGGCAGCAGTATATGCCCAAAAGATCTAGTTGTCTTGGCAAATTACAATCACAACTGAACATAAGCAACAATGTGATGTAGCTTTTGTTTACTGTTTATGTTATTATTTTATGTACTGTTGTCTTGCAAGTATACTGAGAGCTGTTGTTCTGGAGTCAAATTCCTTGCATGTCTAACCATGCTTGGCCAATAAAGTATAATGTATCTGAAGTATCTGAACCCATCATAGACTGCATCAACAGAAGTACACAGATAATCCTTAGATTAGTAGAAGTTATGATGGTGCTGAAAAAATAATTGTATGGCCTATTTACAACCATTATGACCTTTGCAGAGCCCATTAGTCACATGATCACCATTATAGTACACATTGTCCTGTGACTGACCTGTGGCTTCTTTTTTCCCCTTTAAGAGATTAATTGGTGTGAAGGGAATTGAGAGCAAAACAATTGCACCAGCAGTGGGAAAGGGTCAGGTGAAGGAGAGATTGCCTACAGAAATCATTTGCTCTTTTTTCTCCAGCCACTCCCTTACAAAGTGAAGAGATTAGAGAGAAAGAGATTTCAAAAGGGTACTATAAGTTGTTTTCATAGTGCCTCAAGATTCCCAGCCATAGGCTGTGGCATTATTGCCTTGCTTTCAATGTGTAAAAGACAGTAAGCAGGCACTGGAGCATTGCAAAAAGCAGAGGAGTGATTTGAAAGCAAACAAAAGTGAAAGTGTGAAACTTAGTGGCCTCATCTGTTTCCAGATGGAAAGCACCATTGTGGTCATATGATTTACCACTTAGCAACTGCTTCTCTTAACAGCAGAGTTGCAGGTCCCAGTTAGAGTTAAGTGAAGACTACCTGTAAGATCAAGCTCATGAGAAGTCACGAGTTGTTTCTTTCTGTCTAGCTAGATAGTACCAACACAACACAACACAAAGCTAATTCAAGACACATTTTAGAAGAGCGTTGATGAACTAAAGCATGCCCAGAGGAGAGCAGCCAAGATAAGACAGGGTCTGAAGGGAAAAACTTATGAGAAATTGTTAGAGGTGTTTACCCTAGAGAAAAAATTGTGGAGTGACATGATACTGTCTGCATGTAACTGAAGAACTGCCATGATGAAGATAGGGAAGAGTTTTAGAAGACAGGACAAAAAACAGTATGTTTAAATAACAAGGGAAAAGATTTCAACAGGACTTGAGGGAAAAATACATAAGTCAGTATGAAACAAATTTCCTTCACTAGAGGTGTTTAAAACAGAAGGATGGCAAGCTAAACCATAGAGTTGCTGCAATAGTGGATACTACTTTTCCAATACTGGAAAAGAGGTTGAACTAAATGATCTCCAAGTTACATCCAACTTTTATATTATATATTCATACACTTATAAAACAATATATTTTTTAAAAACTTGTCACTTGTGTACCATGCAGTACCAGTGGCATCAGTAAGCCTCTCTTGGCATCTGCCTAGCTTCTTGACCATCTGACTCTTTATTTTAAAATATTCACATTTTAAAATTTTGCAAAGGGAACTGATAACCTGGGATGATAGGATGTAGGAAACATCCTGCAAGAATAGATCCAGACAGCCTGTTGGTTAATCTATTGTTTAACTCACTGTGTTCTTTAGCACAGATGTTTTGTGTATGGACAAGCCCACCATCACTTTGTAAGGGTACCCACATATTTTCTCAAGATTTCAAACTAAGTCAACCAAGCCAAAATGAATGAGAAGCCCTGATATTCAAAGTAGGTCTTTTACTGAGTACCTTTTAATGATTAACTATGTTTTTGTGCCACATAATCCAGTAAAGCCAAGATTTGACATCCTTGCCTTGAACTAATATTCCTGCTGTGAGCAGTTAATGTCTCAATTCTTATTTAATCTTTCTTCCCACAGTCTACATTTCCAAGAAAAAAGTTCCCATTCCCCATCAGATATACATAACTCTAGCTGGAGCAAAGAAAGGAAAACTTCATTCACTTTTTAATGAAGAAGCCAAGATAAAGTGCTGATCTACTATGTGAGGGATTAGTTTAGGACATCATGCCATGTCTTACTTCATTTTGCATTAAGATATGCTATTAACAGCCTATCCTTCTAATACAGACCTACCTATGTTTGCTAAATCCTACCAAGCTCAACAGGATTTGCTCCCAAGTAAGTGTGCATTATACCGTGGCTGGAGACTGCTTTTATTAAGTGTTGAAATACTTTACCCAGTGTATTAAATCTACTGCTTGCATATTACATGAATGATTTAATGTGAAAAAAATTTCTAAGAAGTTAACATTGGGGATTTTTTTTCAATTCTTCCTCTCATCTGTGCCATTTTAATTTAAAATGCAAGTATTAGAGGAGAATGGTCCAAAACGGTATTTATGTTTCTGATCCAATCTTGGATGGAAATGATATATAGGAGCAATTCAATCCAATTATTCAGAGTTCCAACCTGTGCAGCTTTTATCCATCAAAGCAGGAAATAACCAAGTGTGGCATTTCACTACTCTATTGGAAAGAGAGGGAAAAGGAGGTAGGGACGTAAAAAATATTTATTTATTCCTTCCTGGGACTTTTTCTTCTAGTGAAAAGCATCTCCTCTGAAAGTCAGACCATTTTTTCAATTGCTGGATGCAAAAACAAAAGTTCTCTCCATCATGGGATGACTTTCAGAGATCAACTGTTTTATTAGGAATACATTAATTAATTCTATATCCCACTTTATTATTTTTATAAACAGCTCAAGGAGGTTAACATATCTAATTCCCCTCTCCTATTTTCCCCAGAACTAGGGATGTGATCAGATTCCCCAACAAACAAAACAGTTTAATATTTGGAATAGTTTTTAGTTGTTTTCTCCTTGTTTGTGTCAACTCTACATAATATTTCTTTTCTCTTCATTGAGTTAAAATAGCAATTGTATGTTTATTATACAAGTTAAAATAAACATTAGTAAAATAAAGAGAGATTCAGGAGAAATTCTATATTGACCTTATAGAAGAAACAGGGAATGGTCAAAATAATCCAGTTTTTGAAGAATACAAATGCTAATTTGCCTCTGGCATATTTATGTGTTTTAGAGAGAAATAATAATTTTGCATATGTCAGATTTTCTTTAGCATAAAGAAGGAAAATCTAATTGTTCCTTAAAAAATTCAATAATTGCTTGTTCAGTATTTATTATCAGATTTGTAACCGCCTTTATTTGTACAACTCAAGGTGGCCTTATGTAATGCTTCTATCATCTATTTTCTCTACAAGTACCCTGGGAGGTGAGTTGGGCTGACAGTCAGTGTCTAAAGACATCCAGTCTTCTTTTGTAGTTAAGGGAGGACCAAAACTCACAAACTCCTATGTATAGCAGCTTAAACACTACTCCAGACTGGTTCTTTTATGACTGTGAAGATCTTCGCATTCAGGGAAGCTATCCAAAGACAACACAAACAAATCCCAAAATAATTCATATTTCAGTTTGAATATTTCTTCTTGTAATATGGTGCTTCTACTGCAATAAAAAGCATATAATGTGATATTGTTAAATTTTTATCTGAGAAAGATAAAAGGCCAGAGCTCTGAACACACCCCCTTCCTTCCAGCCCCTTTATGTGTGTGCAAATCCCTCTCCTTAACTACTGCAAAGCTTTGACAAACAATTAAAAGACCAAGAAAGGTGGAAAAGGTTGTTTTAATCAACACTAAAAATAAATCGGATGGATATACATAAGCTACTGTCTGCTTGAGCCATCTCCTTGTCCTCTTGTCCTTCTGACTCACATTTCAGATGCATTCTGCGTGACATCCATGAAAAGGAATTGTGCACCCATGAAAACAATGTTCTTAGAATTATAATATATTATTACTTTCTTTCCTTGAAAGAAATTAAAGGATAATATAATAGTCACAATTTTTTCTGGATTCACGTTCTGTCAAAAGTTCCTGGAAAATTTTCCCCATCTGGAAATATGAGCTGTCTTATAGGAGTTCTCTAAAGATGAATATTTTTAAAAAACAAAAACAGTAAAGTACAATCCTATAAACCACAGGTGGCTGACTTGCCTATCCTTTGTAGACAACTGAGTTATGAAAAGCCTTACAGATTTTCTCCTGCCAAGTAGGTAATCACTCACCAAGTGGAATGTAAGAGAAACTACTGCTTCTGTACTACAGGATTGCTGAGAATGGGGAAAAAATAGCTTTGCTACTTCTCTACCTTGCTTTGCCTTTTTCTGCAGCTAGGATAGAACTATGTCCAAGCATTAATTGTTTTAAAATTAATTAAAAGATGATTTAAAGGTAAAAGGAAAGATTTCAGAGGACCAGCCAGCCCCAAAGCTGTGTGCTCCTCCAGGCTCCCCATGAGAAGCTATAGAGCCAGGTTTTTACCCCTTTTCAGAAGGCCAACAGGGTGGGGACTTATCTTATCTCTGGAGGAAGGATATTCCATAGGGCGGGGGCAATGGCAGAGAAGACCATTCTTATACCAGTTCTGTTCAAAATAAGATTTATAGTGTTCTTCCATTAAAATTCCTACTATTGCATCAAATATAACTGAGTTATACTTCACTATAACTTACAAATAATATTTAGCATATGTCAATAATACTTGTTATTAGATTGTCAAATTTGGTCAGGCTTCTCAATAGCCTTTTCTTTTATTGTCACACTGCTTATTTGAAGCTACTGAAACCAGTTAAATGTAGAAGAATGCTGCATAGTAAGACTTGAGAGCTTTGTCTTTGTCCTGTTATCAATAAAATATTTTAATTCAAACAATTTTAACACTAAGCAAATTTCTTAGAAGCTTTGTTTTCATAAAAACAAACATTTAAAACAAAGCAGGAAAGAAAAAGCACAGATTTATTATTTTCCTGTACATCCCAGGCATTCAGTAATTTACTTCGTCTTGCATATTATCTTCTAATTTGTTGATCCAGATACATATGAGCAGCATTCTGGAAGACTGGAAGAGTAATTCATTACTTGTCTATGCTAAGTAATAACTTATTCTCAGTAAATACTGGAATCATTTGAAAAAGAAAGTTGAGTCTTTGTGAGATATTCATTATGATAGCTGTATTCTTCTAAACCAAGACAGATTTAAATTTTTCCATCTAGAAATATCTATTGATATATTTTTTCCAAGTTGGTAAATAACTAAGTTTAAATATATCTTTTGTTATTTTTTTAAAAAAATCCTAAGTATTTGATCTTCTTAGCCAAACTGTTAAAGTCTGTTGTTTGGTAGGTGTATTGCTTTTCATCCTCTGGCAAATTCCATACCAACATGTCAGTTTTCGCTTTATTACAGCAGCCTAAGATTGAACCATTTTGCCATATATACTCCACCAACAACATTAAAGATTCTCTGGAGTGAGTAATTGTGAGTATAATATTGTTAGCATAAATTTACATTTTTGAATACTTGTACCTCACTAGATTTTACAATATCAAATGAACAGATTAACATTTCTTCCAGTCATTGCTTTTCTTCTTATATTGAACAAAATTAGAGACAATACTTTTAATTACCTATTGAATCCTAAGATTTCCTTTCCTTTGTCTCCAGTTTATCTATTCTTATTTCCTATGTAAGGCTCATCTATTCTGCTTATCTTCTTTCTGTTAACAGTATTATTTCCTATCCACAAAGTTGGTGCCTCAAGGAATTCATTTTTCTTCAGCAGTCTTTTCATAACCAACTTTCACATAACAAGCTTTCTATTGTCATCTTACCACTTTTCTCTTCCTAACTGTGCTTTGTCAATCTCTATTTTTCAACATTCTAAATATTTCAAACTGTAGTATTATCATCCCAACATGGAATGTTAACTATAAAACAATCTGATGATCAATTGTGTCCCATTTATAACTGCATGTAGGAATAGCATTAGGTTTACAATTGTTGCAATAATAGCTATGAGCATTATATCCTTTGCTTACACAAAGACAATCATAGGAAAGAAAAGGAGACTGAAACAATGAAAGATTATTATAAGTAAAAATATTAAAGCAAATCACGATTGTTTTTCATATGAACTATTTTAATTGCATTAAAGAAGGCATTATATTGTGAGATTCACCCGGTTTCAAAACTCACTATTGTAATTAAGAATCAGATTTGCTTGGTATTGGTTTTCAAAGGCAAATGAATGAAGATACATTTTAAGTTTCAAAAGAACAGTAGGTAAATCTATGTATGAAAAAAGAATTACCTTGAATCCAGATCTTCACCAATAATATCTTCCAGTTTATCAATAAAGTGAATAAACTGAGAAAGTTCCTTCACATGAGATCTTAAAGGATCAGTTGGTGAAGGAGCATATCCTTTTCCTCCAAGTTCTATGGCACGTATAAATGAAATCGCCATCTATCAAAAAACATACAATTTAGCTACAGTATGTAAAGTTGTAGTAGAAAGAGATAGGATTTTAAAGAAATTCTTTATAAGAAGGCCTAAAAAAGTTTTATTTCATGAAACATGCATTAATTGTATCTTAGAAATTGAAATAATTAATCCTTTACTATTTTCTGCATTTGATCAAATGTATGCTCAATTTTGTTTTTAGGATCTTAGATTTCAAAATGATGTTGTAGTTTTGCTTCTGGATTTTCCTGTGGCTCTGGCAGTAATAATGAGCAAAGATCAATATTTCTAAGACTGTACCAAAAGCAGTAGGCCAGGATGATATGAACACCAGCATATTCTTTCCCATTTTTTTTTCTTTAACATGCTGGGAAAAGCCAGGGCATATGGAAGACATTTCCTTTCACATGGCAAATCTCAGCATGTATAAGTCTCCAGTTGGGACTACCCACAAGACTGCTGAATATCTGGCTCTGGAAATGAGTACTTTTTAGCCTTGCTTCTTTTACAATTAAAACAACCCAGAGACTTCTAGTGTATCCCAGCAAACATACCCCAATTTTTCTTCTTCCTTCAATAGCAGTGCCAATTACACATTGTATCAAATTATTCAAAAATCCCCAGATTTCAGAAGGGACCTAGTATACAATAGAAATAATTGTTGGAAAATAAAATATGCTACAAAATGTGGACTAAGTAGAGAATGCTCTGTATTATAGCCAAACAGCATAATCATATACAACTCAAAAATAACCACTGATTATGTTTAGACTGTAATCTTAATATTTTAAAATAATGGTACAAAGCACATCCCAGCTCATATTGAAAACTTACAAGCATATTTGGATGTTAACTGATAGTTATATTTAATCCCAAAATCACATGAGCAATTGAAACTGTAGTATAATTAAATTCAAAAATAGCATGAAAGATTTCTTTTTGAATGCTTTGGTTGAACAAGGAATTAATATTTTAAATCAGTTGATTTACAATGGTTTTAAAGATCTTGAGAAACAATACTGTAAGTTTGACTTACCTCCAATAGACATTTGGTCAAATGTGTAACATAAACACACATTAACTAAAGAGCAAGGCCTGGATGCTTTAGCAGCTGCTAAGATACCTGCTTCTTAGCTTCTTCAAGAGATGCAGTAATTAAATGAAAACTAGCAATACAATTTTATAAGGTATTAAAATGAAAGTATGAGTTATATATCTGAATTATGAAAGGATGCAAAACTCAAACTTCAAGCATGCTTTGATTGTACAGACTGGTCTGTCTTTGAAACTGCTGCAGCAGACGTGGATGAACTTAACCAGTACAGTGACTTCATACATCAGGTTCTGCAAAGACATGTATGTGCCTTCCACAATCTTACCCACATACAACAACAAGCCCTGGTTCACAGCAAAACTCAAGCAAATTCATCATGACAAACAAGAAGCCTACAAGACAGGAGACAAGACACTGTATAACCAGGCCAGAAATACACTGACAAAAGAATAGCAAAAAAAAAAAAGAACTACTGTATTCTGAAAAGCTTAAAAATCAACTTCTGGCAAATGATTCTGCTTATATGTAGAAAAACCTATAGAACATCACTGGCTACAGGAGTTCTTCACTTTTGGCTGAGGAAAGCCATTCATGAAGACCTGAAAAAGCAGGTTTCAAAAACACCCAACATCATCTAATTTTAACAAACCCACATCAACCACATTAACAGATATTCCTCTACAACCACATCAAGAAAGCCTTCTTCTTCGCTTTCCTCCCCTTCTGGGCCCTTACCTCCTCTGGGGCGAGAATCTTTTGTGATTCTAGAAAAAGAAGTATGAAGTCACCTTCAAAACAATCAGGAAAGCACCTGCCTCAGATGGCATGACCCTTTCCTGCCTGAAAACCTGTGCAACACAATTGGCCCCCATCTTCACAAGAATCTTCAATAGATCACTGGAGCTGTGTTATACCCCTTCATGCTTTAAACATTTTACCATCATCCCCATTCCTAAGAAGGCCTCTATTAGCAGGCTAAATGACCCATCACATTATCACCAGTAGTCATGAAGACCTTTGAAAAACTGGTGCTGACCCATCTAAACACCACTGCAGATCCATTGCTGGATCCTCTGCAGTCTGTCTATCAAGCAAACAGGTGAGTAGATGATGCTGTCAATATGTCACCACATATCCTGCAACATCTGGACTACCCAAGGACCTACAAATGGATCTTTTTTGTGGACTACAGCTCAGCATTAACACCATCATCCCAAAAATCTTTTACCACAGACTGATCCTGCTCATTGTACTTGCCCATATCTGTAAGTGGATAACTAGCTTTTTGAGAGATAGGAAGCAACAGATGAACCTAGGGAAAATTACATCTAGTACTTGGACAATCAGCACCAGTGCTCCTCAGGAATGTGTGCTCTTTCCGCTACTTTTCTCCCTCTACACAAATTACTTCATCTCTAGTAAGCCTTCTGTCAAAATACTGAAGTTTACAGATGATACAACAGTCATTGGACTCATCAAAAATAGTGACGAGCCTGCATACAGATGGGAAGTTGAGCAGCTGGCCCTGCGCTGCAGTCAAAACAACTTAGAGCTGAATACATTCAAAACTGTAAAAATGACAGTGGATTTTAGAAAGAGACCTACTGTTTTATCCCTCCTTACCATACTCAGCAATATAGTGTCAGTGGCCACAGCCCTTCAAGTTTCTAGGCTCTATAATTTCCCAAGACAAAATGGGCAGCTAACATCAGCACTTAATTCATTATTAAGAAGGCACATCAGATGATGCACTTCCTTTGTCAGCTCAAGAAGTTCAACCTGTTTCAAAAGCTGCTGATACAGTTCTACAAAGGAATTATTTAGTCTCACTCAGAGGCTTAATGACGCCAGTTGTGTTGACCAGAAATAGCCAATGCTCTGCAGTTTGAGCCGCAGCACTGCATGATGGGTGAGCTCCCATCACTCGCCTCCAGCTCCTGCCCACCCAGCAGTTTGAAAGCATGTAAAAATGCAAGTAGATGAATGAGTAGCCCTTTGGGGGGAAGCCGGTCAGCAACAAGGGGAGCAAGAAGTCAGCGCTAGATGTGCCTGAGCTCAAGGGTGGAGCAGGAGCCATGGAGGAAACCCGTGGATGTGAACACCATTGGTCAGCTGGGGGGGGCAGGGTTTAATGTTAAAACGTTGATTTTGAGACACCAATATAAATAAATAAATAAACCACATAGGACAGGTACAGACTCCAACATATGGTCAAGATCACAGAAAAGATAATTTCAACTATCTGCCCTCCATAAAAGACCTTTATGCTGAGAGGGTTAAGAAAAGGGCAAGGAAGATATCTATAGATCCCTGTCACCCCGGAAACAATTGGTTTGAACTTCTTCCATCTGGTAGGCACTACAGTGTACTGCATACCAAAGCTACTGGACAGAAGAATAGCATTTTCCCCCATGCCATTATTCAGATTAATACTTGACTCATGATATATGATCA
>JANHZU010007116.1:177889-189214 GCA_032468055.1 Acrochordus granulatus
CCCGCGAGCCTAGGCACTGAGTTAGCTGCACACGTAGACCCGGGTGCAGGAGAGGAACCCTCCCTGAGGCGTTTCCGAGTGGATGCCTTGACTGGTTCACGGGCTTGTGTGCCGCTCCAGTTGCTTCTCAGTCTGATGGCATGTGTACCTGGCATCCGTAAATCAGGTTGAAACAATATATCACCGGATTATTTTTTTAAAAAACATCATAAATAGAATAGCATGTACAGCATTCTACAGTACTGCGTTTACACACTGAGAACATTAATCAAAGAGCCATCCCACTAGGAGAGGGAATATATTAACAACCTTCCAGCCCCTGCAGCTGCTGCAACAAGTTTCTGGGGCTGTTCTCCATTCAAAGAAGGTTCGAACAAAAGGAAGCTTCCACAGTACATGTTCGCGGTCATTCATGCCTTGGTCACTCCCCGTTTAGATTACTGCAATGTGCTGTGTATGAGGCTGCCATTGAAGACCACACGGATACTTCAACTATTCCAGAATGCAGTAATGGGACCCCTAGGTTTGACCGTGTAGCACCTTGTTGTGCGAGCTGCACCGTCTTCCGTTTCTTTCCAAGGCAGTTCAAGATTCTGGTCTTCACCTTTAAATCCCTATATGGCACAGGGTCAGATTATCTGCAGGACTGCTTTTCCCTAAAGACATCTACCCATCCTTCCAGGTCAGGAGGGTGTGCATGCTCCTAGACCCTTCCTCTAAATATTGCATCTTATGGGTCTAGGACATGTGCCTTTTCCACAGCAGCCCCTGCCTTGTGGAAGACTCTTCCCCTGAAGTTCAGCAGGCCTTTACTCTCCTAGCCTTCCATAAAGCTCTGAAGACCTGGCTTTCCCTCCAAACACTGGGATAAAAAAAGGTGACTGCACAGCAGGAGCTTGATTTGGCTCCAGGTTTTGTTGTTTTTAATGTGTTTAGTTTTTATAGTTTTAATATGCCATCCAGAGTTGGTTATAAGATGGGCAGCTATATAAATGTTTTAAATGAATGTATGTATTTATTAATTAATCACATTTCTATGCCGCCAATTTCCGGAGACTTTTGGCGGCTTACATAGATTAGAGATTATACATTACATTACCTTTTACCCCCTCAGCTGGCTGGCAATGTTCATATCCGGGGCAACCTCCAAGACTCCTGTTCTGCCCCCAGGATGGGTGAGCTGTGCGCCGACTTGCTGCTCCGGCGTTTTGCCAGCCGACTTTTTCCCTCCGAAGGAGGTACCCATCAATCTACTCACATTTTCACGTGCTTTCGAATTGCTGGGTGGGCAGGAGCTGGAGGTGAGTGACGGGAGCTCACCCCATCATGCGGAATTACAGATCGAACCACCAGAGTGCCGGCCATTTCTGGTTGACATAACTGGCGGCATTAAGCCGCTGTAACCACTGCAAGTTGTATAAGACAACCTTCCCAAATCTGGTGCTGAACTCTAGTTCATATTATCCAACTAAATAGATTTGGTATGTATTTTATTCTAATATAAGCAAACAATAGGGTAAGGAAGGCTAATATTATGGGTAACCTTAAAAGAGTTTTAAACTAAACATAGCCCACATAGCCTTCCCTAAATAGACAAATTTCAAAAATTTTCACATTGGGAGGATCTTAGTGTCTGATGCTATAAAAGAAAAAAAAAAACCTCCAACATACTGTATATGGCAAGAAAAAAAATCGTTTCAAATAATTTTTTATTATTTGTCTTTCTACTTCATAAAATACAAAAAAATAAAACTAAACTTACCAAAAAAACCCTACATAATACAGCGGAACCTCACAAGACGAGACTAATCCATTCCGGAAGAACTCTCTTAGTGCAAAATACTCTTAAAGCGAAACGAGGTTTCCCATAGGAAACAGTGGAAAGTCGGATGATCCATTCCACACCCCCAAAAATATTCACAAAAAAATCATTTTCAACAGAATTTTATATAGAAATTTTTGTCCCTAACATCTGAAACAAGTAACAATGATTAACACACAATATAAAGCAGAAATAGAACAAATTAACCAGCACTTACGGATTTGCTTTGAGGCAGATTCTGGCCTTGGCTGCTGATAGGCCAGCTGCTTCTGGCACCCCCTGCTGGCTCGGAGGATCCGCTGCCGCCGCCACTCGAAGCAAAAGAGCAACAAAAAGTTGCTGCCTGGATAGTAGTGGAGTAAACTGCATGTGGCAGCGTCGACAGAACACTTGCGTGGTTGCTGCCTGAATGGGAAATACAGAGTGCACTGACTGATGACGTGTAAGTTATTGCGCGTCTTGTGAGTCGCCGCTCATCTAGCAGAATAAGTTTTATTAATTTTTTTTGCTCATCTTGTGAGGTGCTTGTCTTGTGAGGTTCCACTGTGTGTGTGTGTGTATAAAAAAACAAAAAGACAACATAAAACACACATATAAACAGCACTGTATAACATCACTAATGCAATATTCCTAACTTTATTCTGCATGGACCTTTCTTCTATAATGTAAAAGAAAAGAATTGTTTTCCTCATATATTTTAATCTTAAGAAAAATCTAATTAATATAACTACAGTATATTTAATACAAGATAAACAAAAGGAAAGTGAAACTAGTTTATTCCATTATTATTTATATTATATGAAATCTTTCCTTTCTATCATACTTCCTCTTATAAACTATCCTTCAAATTTCTTAATCACAAGACAATATTTCTTCTTGTAAACAATCCTAACATTAACGTTATTCGATTAATCTTTCTACATAAGCCCCTATATCGTATTTATCTAGTAGAAAGTCCCAGATCAGTTTCCAAATAATCCAAAACTTCTTTAAATTGTTGGTCTTCAGGAGGGCTGTCAATTTTACCATTGCTATCAGTTTTAATAGCCAGTCTTCCCCTGTGGGAACTTTTTCTTCTTTCCAAATTCTGGCATAGACCAATCTTGTTGCAGATATATACAAAAAAAGTTCTCCATACTGCTTTTCAACGTGAGAATCCATTATTCCTAGAGGAAAAGAAAAAACAATATTTGATAAGGCATTCAGTTTGAGTGATGAAGCATCCCACAATAAACACTTATCATCAGTATAGCTGAGTAATGTTTAAAATTGAGTTAATAAATAAAAATAAATGAGCAAATGGTTTTTTTATTACAATGGTTGTTGGCCAATTTTTGTAGATAAGTTATGACATGGGAAAATTTGTGGTATGTGTTTTTTTGCTTATATATTAAGTATTTCTCTGCAAAGGATACATTAGGCATGCCAGATTCAGAGTCAATGGCTGCTGTGGATTTTCAGTTTGACCATGAACAAATTCCTTACATTGTGTCTCATTATTTACAAAAACAGTAAGGGATGTAGGATATGGTTTTTAGCCTTGTTCATTCCCTGACAGCAGTCTATAAAAACAGTATTATGAAACTCTAATACATTTCCAAAATGTTTCCTGTGCCAATTTCAAGATCTGAGGTTTACAGCTCATATTTATTCAATGTCACTAATAAATAGCTTGGGTTAAATTCAAAAGTTACTCACTTTTATTTTTTTAAACTCTTGACTGTCTCATCCTTGTGCTCTTCCATATTTTCATGTACAGTTCTGGTAAAAGAGAATATGCTTATTCAATGGCTGCAAATTTGAGAAACTGCAATCTGATAGATGATAAGGTTATACTTTTATGCATCTTGGAACATTGCTTTGAAATAATAAATTATAATTCAACACTTGGCCAACCTCAGAGTTTGAATGTAAATGTTTGGTACTGTATTTGTTTCAAACTAGAAAACTATTAAAAGAGCCAGTTTGATGTAATGTTTAAGGCATCAGGCTAAAAGCCAGGAGACCATGAATTCTAGTCTTGCATTAGGCACAAAGCTATCTGGGTGACCTTGAGCCAGTCATTTTCTCTCAGCCCTGGAAAGGAGGCAATGGCAAACCACTTTTGAAAAACTTTGCCAAGAAAACTGCAGGGACTTGACCAGATCATCTCTGAGAATCAAACACAATTTGAAGAAAAGAGAGAGATGAAACAATGCTCAGTTGATCTCTCTTCAGTGTTGTGTTTTTTTTCTGTTTTGTATAATGCAGGTTCCAGCTATCCAACAAAAGAGGACAGTGGCATTTCTAAACCAGTTTGTGGTTCACACAGTTCAATTCCTTAATCGATTTTCAACTGTTTGTGAAGAGGTAGTACATGCCATACTGTACTTTTTAAAGCCAGAGTATATCTAAATTGCTCTATAATGCATTCTTGCTATAGTAATAACTTTGTTGCTCAGTCTCTGCCATGAAAAGGTTCAAAAACGGAGAGAAAGAATAATCTGCCAATGGAAAACATGAATATGTCTCTGTATTCAAAATTGGCTTGCTAGGCTTTGGCATGTAATGTTTCAGGGAACATTTCTGAAAACTTGGTTTTCACCCTTTAAACAAGACATATTTATCAATTTTCATTATCATGTCAGTATCATTCTTTCTGGAGAGACAGTATATTTTTATTTGTGGATATAAAAAATAAATGGGAAAGTCAGAGTGTGGAGACTTAATGTGAATTTATGGGGGATTTTTTTGGTTAGTATTTTCTCATTCTTTCAATATGGTAATACTTTGTAATATTCAATAATGTCTTGAGGAATTTGTATTTCTGTAAACTCCAAATTGTCCAGAAATTTTATATTGCTTACTTGTACTTGTGATTAATTACAAAAATACTAAAGCGCCATATTGGATTTTCCATAAAAGCCTCTTGGGATTGTTTATTAAAACCTATTTGATGAATCAATTGAATCTTGACAAACTGTTTAAAAGCATTTCCCAACTAATCTATGCCTAACAAGGGATATCATTGGTGGCCACTTTAGTTTTGGCATTATATTGGAGAAAAAAATCACAGTGGCCTTTAATGATAAGGAATACAAAATTATTTGTTTAATAATATGTCTAGTAAATTTAGTAGATTGTTTATTTACATGTTTATGTCCTAAATTATCTTGCAGTCTTTGATTTAATTTCTAGTGGGTACAAGAGGCAATAGAGGGTGCTCATTGTTATCCTTGTCCAAAATTAAATGTTTGATTTATTTGGTATCACTGTCTGTTTGAATTAACAATACATGCAGTATCATACTTCAACTTCCATAATTCCTAGCTACTTACATCTTGGCTGAGTTGGCTGGGATTAAGAAAATTGCATATCCAACATATTTAGAGAGCACCAGATTGATCAGTGCTGTTACATAATTTGATTTAATAACTTTAAAGGCATTATCTGTAACAGATTTAAGTACAGATACCTCTCTGATTTCAATGGAGAATAAAACAAAATGGTGTGGACAAATTCTGCTCTGCATCCTGGATGCCAGATAAAATTTCAAGAAAACAGAGCACTAGTGCAGATAATTCTCTAAAGCTGTATATAATCTAATATCCTTAAACAATGCTGACCTACTATAAGATTTATTATTCATTTCCTGATTAAATATTAATGTATTTATGTTCATGATTGTCTCTCTTACCTGTGTAGTGCATTTTAGTGACACCAGACACTAAGGCTATTTTAAATGTTCTGTGGTGCAGTCTGAACATGTTCAAGGGTGCACAGATCAATAAAGGCTATCCGCAAGAATCAACTGCTTTGAATTAGAATTACTGAGTTAGTGTCTTCTAATTAAACTTAAAATTGCTTGTTCACAAAGCTTGATAAGAAAGGATAAATATAATGTAATGATGTAATATGATCATGTTCTCTGTAAATAGAATTAATATTAGCATATTAGTATATTAAATCTATTGAACATCACAGGGTAATTAGTTATTTCAAACCATCTGTATAATAGCATTTACAGGATCATTGTCCAATGTGTTTCATACTAGTTTCTAAAGACTGAAGCAATAAGCTGTTTTTCAGGGGGATGGGTTGGAGTGATGGAAAAAAGCTAAGTATTACTGGATGGAAAATGTGGAGGAGTTAAATGATACTGAGGAAATTGTTGAGTAATATTTCTCTTCTTTATTCCCAGAAATTGTCAGCACTTTCCCTCCGTATTCAGCAAATTGAAACTATGCTTAATATTCTGGATGCAAAGGTTTGTTTCCGATATGCCTCTTTTTGTGTGGTAGTTTAAACATTCTTAAATGTATAATTTGTAGGATACTAAGGGTAGATTTAATTTAGTTCATGTTTGTCTGCAAACAAAATGTCTCCTTGTGTGTGTGTTTTAAATATACAATATATATATTTTCAGTATGAAGGAAAGTAAAGGAAAACAGGAAATAGATATATTCAGTAGTGCAAAGAGGAGGTGGAGGTTTTGATGAACATAAGGTCTGATGGTACTGGAGTCATGTAACTTTTAATTCTGAAACACTGAAGAAGAGAAATGCTTATGCTGTATAATCGACACAAAGTTTGTTTAATACTTTTAATATAATTGGTTTGATGTATCCCATCTTCAGTTATCTTCTGTGCCTGGTCTAGAAGATGAGATCTCAAGCACCAGTGTTATGAATGGCTCTGTCTCAGAAACATTGACAGAACCACAGACAACAAATGTATCAACTAACTTGGAGGTAAACTAGCCTTTCTAAAGCACGCTATGACTGCATTCACAAGTAAAGATAAGAATCATTTGAAAATAACCCAATCAGTGGTGCAAGCTGTTTTTTTGCTCTCCCTGGTTTTGGGGACTAGCTAAACAATCCAGATATATCCATCCTTTGTTTTGTTACATTTTATGTGAACTAGAAATTTAGACTTGCTTCTCTTTAGATTCAAAAGATGGTCTCCTTGGACTCCAACTTGACTTCCATTGATTTAATAGACACATGTCCAATAGGGAAGTGGTTTGCCATTGCCTTTTCCTGGGATGCATCTTCAGTTCCCCAGGGTCATTAACTGCCCTGAGATGCACCAAGATCTCAACTAGATTCAAACCTGAATAATTTTTTTGTAGTCAACTAAGCTTGACTAGATGTTGTTATGTAAGAACTAATTCTGCAGTATCTGGAGAGAAATAGAATTTCTAATGCACAGGCATTGCTATTCAGGTTTGTGTAACTGCTTCCCTGGCAGGAGGAGCGATGCAGGACCATCAGACATAATGTGTAAGATGCTGATAGAGCTCTAAAAGAATTTAGTTTATGTGATACCCAAATATGATTAAGTCTGAGGACATGTAAGACTTGACATGCACTGTTTGCTGCACTGCAGACCACTGTACCTGAACTGGAGCAACAAAGGGCAGATGGAACTGGTGAAAATGTTACCACTGTAGCAAAGGATCCACGCTATGCCAGATATCTCAAAATGGTTCAAGTGGTAAGTCAATTTATTTCACCAAGTTTTATCAGAAACACTTGGGTTTATATTTTCTGAAGCTTCTTAAACTAAACTTCCTGTTTTGAGGTTAACTGAATATAACAGGAGTTTGACAGGATCTCAGCATAGAAATAGGTTTAGAAATTGATTTTCTAATTAGTATTATTAGAGATACTAATTAGAGACACAAATATTGAGAGACAATTTCCCTCTATGTATATTGAAAACACAGTTATCTGTCATTGCTGGAAATACTGTTTTCATTATGTGTCAGATATATATACACTGTATGCACAGTCATGAATTATGCTGTCCTGTTTAATGTGTAAAGAAATCTCTCCAATGGTTCTGTGATTGTTTTAGTCCAACAGTGTTTATTTGTGATAGCCAACTTAAAGATCAAGTCAATTTACTTCTCATTGGTACTGGCCATGAGTGTCTCCGAAAACCAGTTGCACTTCATTCATTTTATCATATATAATTTGTTTTTGGTTCTATTACTTGCTCACAAATGAGCTCCTAGTGAAAAAGAAGCTTTGACAGAGCCAACAATTTTGTTTTTAATGTCTTCTGATGCTGAACATGTGCAAAATATGAGCAAGAGTTAAACTTTAAAAAGAAAATAATCTGTAAACCTAGAAAAATGAAACTAAATTGAATAAATAGGTATATTTTTCTAATTCTATGTATTTCATTTTGTATATTATAGATTTAATACAAAGGGGCAAGAGGCTACAGAGCTTATTGATAATTCCACTTCAGCCTCTATTATTTATTTGCCCTGTTTAGCTTCTGAGCCAAGCATAATCTCATCACCAACAGTTTAGTGCTACAGCTTGCAACTTTTCAGTATTGGCACAGTATTCTCCAAAGAGATTGATGACAGAGCAGTTTTTTCCCAATAGAGCTGTGCAATGCCACTCATATGGCATCTGTTTGCCATTCTTTACCATTTTTGCAACTTTTCCTGGAAACAGATGGCTCCCCCCTAAAGCCATAGTACTGCCCTGACAGAAAATATATCTGATTTAAATAGTTGTAGGTATGTCCTAGATAAAATACCATGGACTGAAGCATCTTTTGCTTTTGAAGCACTGCATGATCTTGGAATGCAATATAGTATTGTAGCTCTTTCAGTTATAAAAAATCACAGGAAAATATAAACCTATGTGATTGTATTTTTTCTGGATATACAAGATGGTAGAAAGAGGCCAGAATTGTTCAATGGAGCAAATGGGAAGGGTGAGTGTCATATACCCATATTTTCCTCAATAGAAAATTACAGAGAATTAAATCTTTGCACATTTCCTGAAGTTAAGTTTTTTTAACTTTAAAAAATTAGTGCAATGCTTTAGTGCAATGAAAATTGCTCTTCTTTTTAACTACCTAATTTGCATGTTTTATCTTTTGACCACAATGAATAGCCTTCCTGAAATTAAAACAGAACTCACTGCAGATGGATTGCTTGTACCTATCAGTTACCATTGGATCAGGCTTAAATATCAACCACTGACATTAGAAGAACTGTTAGGATATTCCCCCAGGACCCTTTATTGGCCTTTACCCTTTCCTGTACATTTGGGATGGCATGTTATCATTGTATGGTTAAATAATTACAGCTAGACTTGGAAAGAATAATATAGAGAATAAGGGGGAATGACCTTGAGGTAAATACTGTAGACAAGAGGGCTGAAAAATTCCTTAAGTATTGGGAAACAAGATAGTGTTTGGAAGAGACTCAGGCAGGTTCTTTCCTGATTCACTGTTTAAGTAATTGGATGTTGAGTAGTAGAGAGAAAATGGCCCACTTCTTTTTGCACTCAGTCCTTATATAGAGATAGATGTCCAATATTGATGATAGCTATTCTCTATCATTCTGCTAGGGTTTATGTTCAGAACAAAGATACAGTTTAAGAACTTGCATACTTAGAGTAGCCCCACACTTTTTAATTGATTTATGCAGATGTGATATGCAATGAAGTGTTGGGAATTAAAAGATGCTCACCTGTTGCTTGCATGATGGACACTGACCTATTTCAAATATAATAAGTAAGAAAAGTGTACATCTAATGCTAGGTTAGAATGTAATACATATGATGCAGACTAAGGAGCATTGGTGTGACAGGTGGAACAGATTCTTCCTGTCACTACTACTGTTTTAATATGTGTTCATTGGATAGATGTTGTGAAGCTATAGTTTATGCAGTTGTGCACACTCTGTCAATGATTTGGAAGAAGTGCTGTAGGCTTCATGCAAGCATAGCATTAATTTGCTAAAGAATCCTAAGTCTTTTTCAGGCTTCCATTAGATTTACTTGGCATTATGAAGATGTATTTCCTTCCCTGAAATGCATCTTTCCCCACTGTTACTGATCTTTCCTTGCAAAGTAAAATTGCAGATTTTGAGTAGATTAGTTCAGGTATAAGAGGGACTTTCCCAGCATCTGTATGAATTACATGAATTTTTAAATATACAAGTGCATCCTTTTTGGGATCAGATAAGAAAACAGGGAGAATAGTGTGTGTTTACATTTATATCCACGACAATAAAAAATAACTGTCGGTGTTTACAAGATATTTAAAAACAACAGCATTGTGTTGAAGTTTCCTTTGGCCATTGATTGGTAATGCAAGTATTTTTCTCCCATCCAGTAGTTATACTAGTTCTGTAAATTCTGTAAGATATTCAAATAGAAACAGCTAAATACAAATATACACAGAGAAATATAAAAATAATATGAAAGCCACTTTTGCTTGGGTAGCCAAGCAAGCTTTCACTAGAGTGATGCTATAATTATTTACTGTCTTCAGTTGTGAAAGACAATGTTAGTGCCTTAAGTCCATCAAAGAATGCTTGTGTTCTGAATTGCTTTAAAGAGGCATTAATAAGTTGCATGAGATTCCATCAAAATACCATGAGTCCTGCCAATATAGAAATTCTCTAGGGATAGGATACAATGATCATGAGCTTGATCTTACTGATGTTCAGGAAGAGGCTAAATTTCTTACTTTCTTCTTTAATCTTTTTGATCAGATATTTCAGGCCTTTTTTGATTTCTGTAAGGAAAGTTGTTTTGATGGCATATCAAAGATTACTGCTTCTTCCAATCTTTATTCTGATTTCTGATTCTTCAAGTTTCAGCTTCCTCATGATCACTTCAATATTAGGTTGAATAAGAAAGCTGAAATAATGTAACCTTGCTACATTCCTTTCTCTATTTTGAATCAGTTGGTGTTGCCATGTGGTGTTTGCACAGTAGCTTCCTGATTTGTATACAATGATTTCACCAACTTGGCCAGATGTGTTGGCACCCTCAAGTCTATTAGGTTCTCCACAGCTTGTCATGATTGATACAATAAAATACTTATAGTCAATAAAGCAGATGTAGATGTTCTTTTGATATTCTTGAAATTTTTCCATAATCCAGCATAGATTTGCAATATGGACATGAACACCATGACCCTTTCTGAACAACTTGGACATTTGTTAATTCCATTTTGATGATTGGCACCAGATGTTGTATAATCTTAAGGAGAATCGTCCTAGGATGAGAGATGAGTGCAACTGTGCAGTAATTGGAGCAATCTTTGGAGGCTCCCTTTTTTGGCAATGGAATGAATACTGATCATTCATTTCCAATACTGTAGCCATGTGTTTGATGTTGATAGAAAGAGTTTTTTATATTCATAATTAAAACATGCTTAATTACATGATTTTATAAACAACTTACTTAACAGTATCAAAAAATTTTTATAAGGTACCACCCCACTGCCTCAAAAAGTTATATTGACCTTTTTAGATTAATAAACCTTCTTCATGGCTATTGCCACAATAATGTAGCTTGAGATATTTATTTAACAACATATACTTCATTGGAGAATTCTGGAATGACAAACTTCTTAAAAGTTCTTTCCTTTTACAATTTTGTGGGAAATTTTCAGTTTCAAATTTTATAATTGATTCTCTTCCCAGTAAAATTTGTATACTGTTTATTGAGTGTGATTTTTAAAAAATGTTAACAGAT
>JANHZU010007116.1:244802-263573 GCA_032468055.1 Acrochordus granulatus
GATGACGCGCAAGGTTTGGCACGAAGTTTCCTCGTCTCGTGAGTCGCGGCTCGTCTAGCGGAATATTTTTTGATTAATTTTTTTGCTCGTCCTGCGAGTTTCTCGCCCTGCGAGTTACTCGTCTTGTGAGGCACCACTGTATATTGAACCACTAAATATATCCATGGGTGCCTGAAGGTGAAATTCAACAACAACATGCCTGGGCAAGTTTTTCATTCAGAATTAAATATTGGATGAGACTCTAATATCTTCATGGCTGTCATTTTATAGCCGCTTATTTAGGAATAAGCTTTTTTGAATGTTTAAAACAAATTATTTTCATGTTGATGTCGACATAATTGCATGGTAAAGCATATATGCTAGGATTAATACTGTGTTTTTATTCATAGGGTGTTGTTGACAAAAGATATTAACAGAAAAACACCAACTGAGATTTTGTTGATTTTCATGGAAGAGGAGAAAATGTTAAAATATTTGAGATGTGGATTTTTTTTATGTTTCCTTTTTCTTTAGGGAATTTCTTGGAAAGAATGTCACTGAGCCAACAAAGAAAAGGTAACAAATATTTTGAGATTATATTTTTGGTTTTTCATATTACAACTTGGAGATTAAGTATGAGCAAAATACATAATATTTAGCATTAATAAAGATAACAAAAAAACCAATATTGTACACAAATTTGTAATTTTTTTCTGATGCCCAACAATAAATACCTTATGTATTAAATTACTAGCATGGCCGTTCTGTGTCAGACTGGTTATTATAACTTAAGATGTCTTATAATGCACTATGTGTGTTATTCTCCTAGTGACTATATCCACATAAGTCATATTCGGGTGATATTTAGGTATACATATAATACATAATTGGAAATATGTAACATAATTGACAAAGTTAACTTGTCAACTTTGGATGACAAGTTCCAAATGAATCAAGTTAATAGCTGCCAAAAATGCTACTGTGAAATTATCTGCTGATAATGTAGTAGAATAAAAATTAATGGACTGGGTCAAGAAATGTTCCATCTTAATAAAGGGAAGAAAAGGGCTATTTATTTGACTAAAACCAGGCCAAACAATCTTGGAATAGGGTGGACAGATTGTAAGGAATAATTGATTGCTGTGATAAGGGCCCCATATACCCCAAGACTTTTACAAGTTATTTTTTTTCCAAATTAAATATTGTATAGGGGAGTAGATCCTTCTGATCCCATTCCCATCCTTAAAGCCCTCCAACTCTTCTAAAAAGCAGAGAGGAAAAGTGCCTCCTTTAGTAAGGTCATCACTTGAATGGATGAGTTTCTCTGACTTTTTAGAATGTGAATTACTGCTTCTAACCTCTTAAATGTTGCCTACCTCTGTCCTCTTAAATGTTGCCTACCTCTGTAAAATAGTAATTCATACAGAGAAGTAATCCATCAAGTTGTTAACGTAACAGCTACAGATGTAATGGCACCTGCAATATGCAAGGTGTCTATAGACCCAATCAAATATTCAATAATAGTAATTAAATGGCTAGCATTTTACAAAACCAAAGTGAAGCATATTGTATTAGTATTTATATGAATAGCATATTCACAAAAATATGTGGTGTCTACACCTGCCTGTGTTCACTGATATGTCCCAAATAAAAAGAGTATAAACAGGTTCTCATTTCATTCCTAGTTTCAGTATTTGATTGACCTGGGTGATATGTGTAAGCTGTATGCAACAAGGTGTGCAGTCTTATTTCAGATTTTTTTTTAAAGATAACCATATTTGCAAAGTTGAAATGGGTCTGAATATTAATGAGTTGTTAAAACAATACTGCGTGCCAAAACAATACTGTACTAGGTTTTCAGGTTCTGTTTGATCAAATATCTGTCATACATAAATAATCAGCCATGCAATCTTAATCCTAAATGTAAGTCTGGCTTTGATGCTCTCTTGATCTTAGTGAGAAACAACTGGAGTGTTTATTGACGCATTGCATCAAAGTTCCAATGCTTGTCTTGGACCCTGCTTTGCCGAACAATGTTACTCTTAAGGATTTGCCATCTGTCTATCCTGTGCTGCAATCTGCCAACAAAATATTCTCTGTTGCAAAGCCAAAAAACCCTTCCACCAATGTGACAGTTGTTGTTTTTGACACTGCTAAAGAAGGTACAGATCTGCTTTCATATGCTGTTGCTTGAATATGCATGATTTCAATTTACCACTGGGCCGTTATCATTGGTTTACTACTTTTTCAGAATCTTTTATAAAGAATTCCACCTCTCCATCTCTTACTGCCATAATTTAAGAAAATCATTGGGTAAATGGAGTAACAGAAAAGAATGTGTCTGAAATATATCATCTTTTTGATCTAATTCTATATGCAAATGCACACATAGATCGATATACATATCATCCATCCACCCATCCATTTTTCTTACTTACCTATATACACAATGTGTATATGTAGCAAGAGAAGGTTGCATTTTGTTGATAAAAGTCATATGGAAAAATATGAAATGATGTTGCTTTAATAAAAACATCTATATAGTTATAGCCCCTCTATGATTTCGTCATCTTTGTGTAACTTTTTAGTTACTATTACTTTAAATTGAGAAATGAGACCAAGGGAATGCACAGAACTGGACGATGGGCCATGTCTTCATATTCTAACTCCATCTTCTATAGCTAAAATGAAGTAAGATTAGTTTTCAATAAAGATGGAGTGTTTCAGCTTTTGATGTTTACCATTTCCTGTATTCCCACTCAATGTGGACAAAAACATCAAATGGAGGAAAAAGTAAGGCACTGTGGATCATTTCTGGTTCAAAACATTCTTTTTCTACCTCCTTGTGAAATGCCATTTCCCAATACTGCTTTCCATATGTCTTTTCAAATGAGGTTTGAGTTCTGTGGCAATTCTCACTCATCCAGGAAACAAAGACTTTGGAGCCTTATACAGCATGGCATCTGGACTTAGTTTTTAATAACAATAGCTTTCAATTTTATCACAAAATCTTCCTCAGTCATGTGGAATTTGGGAGAAAAGATGTTAAAACTACCTTCAAATATAATATAATCTAGAGGAAGAGAATGGGGGAAGGCAGTTTTAACTATCGTTTCAATCTTATCACAGGACAGTTTAAACCACTTCCAAAAATCTTGCCAAGAAAACTCCAGGGACTTGTCCAGGCAGTTGCTAGTAGTCAACACTGACTTGAAGACACCATCCCACCCCCACTCCTGAAAAATGGGAATGGGAAGCTATGGCCTTCATATCTAATCTTAATGAAAGAGGGCATAAGCTGGACAGATTGGTTTTGTCCATGTAGGGTTACATAGGAAGGAATGGCTCTCTCTGTTCATCTTCAACATAGAAAACTATGAGACACAGCTTATTGCATTCTGCCATGCTTTAAAGTCTGTCCTTGAAAATACATTGTATGTGTCATCTTAGTTTTAACTTTGAAGACTTTATGAAAGTGATGACCTAGAATTGGAATTCCTTATTCTTTCAGCCGAAGATGCCCATTCCCTGATGTTGAAGGAAAATATGAAGCAAACAGCATGGAGGGGATATTTGGTATGTTTTCCAACATTTACTGGAAAGTAGTATGTATGCTTATAATAAGGTGTGACTTGTGGCTTAATATTTTGTTAAAAATCAACCCACTGATTTTAAAGATTGTTTGTTGTCATGTTTCTTGATACTTCTAAGTGAAATATAATTAAATAGCCTCTATATAAAATTAAATGTGCTTGAACATGGCCCCAAATATTGTAGAGTTCACCTCTGGGAAGAAAATAAAACATTCTTAAATAAATCAAGGTAGTGTGGCTTTGACATGCTTTTCCATCTCTTTACCAACTGTGGCCATAGGTGGTCTATACTGTATTTAATTCTGTTGCATGTTATACCTGCATACATCCATGTATTTCTGCTTTCCTTTATGTTATATGCATATGTAAGTTCATTCTAGGAAACAGGGAAGGTGGCTTTGGCTCCTCTTGAATAACATGAGACCTGGGAAGGGAGGTTATGGTAGTAGCAGTGCTGATCTCCATAGGGATGCATTGGGAACATTTAAGGCATTGCTTACCTTCAGACCTGAGTTGGATCTGGTCCATTTTTGAATCCAGCCTTTCTTTTGCTAATTGCTCCACATACTCCAAGTTTGGTCCCATTCATTTTTGAAGTTTTATTGCGCTGATGGACAGACAGAATTCCAAGATTCTTTATATAATTTCTTTCTCAGATTTTTTTGATGTTGAAAAAAATAAAACATGGTGAAAATTTTATTTTCTTTCAGACTACTGATAAAGAAGTTCCAGGTTTAGTGATAATGCAAGACTTAGTTTTCCTGAAAGGATTTCCACTTACTTTCAAAGAGACAAATCAGCTAAGAACAAAGCTGCCAGAAATCCTTGTCTCCAAAATAAAGCAGGTAAGATAGCTGGAACCTGAGGAACAATATCAACTTCCAATTGAATAAAAAGTCAGAATTTTAAATAATATAATATGCTCTTTACTAAGTACCATTTTTATTTTTTCATTCTTCTCTATTGAGTTTATTTTATCCTGTCCAATTTTAAAGAATGCTCATTCAATCAAAACTTTTAAATATAAAAATGCGGAGATCCGTAAAGTACTATGATGCATCAATTCATTGGAAAAACTTGGTAGTTTAATTAAGAAACTGAGGATAACATAACCCAATAATGATTCATTTATTTTCAACTTTTATATGACTGCCTATATTATATAAAACAAACCTAGCCAGTTAACAGACACATGCTAATAAAAATATAAGTTTAAAACTCTTAACACATCAGCAGCACCATAACAATACCCTCTCAAGAAAAACACTCAGAAAAGGCCAGATTGTCCTCCCACTGTGTCCCAACACCTGAAGAAAGTGCCAGGTCTTAACAGCCTTCCAGAAGGCAAGAAGTGTTGAAGCCCTCCTTGTCTCAGAGGGAAGGCTATTACATAGGGGAGGTCCATGATAACAAAGCTTACTTCCTAGGTCTCATCAGGTGACAACATTTAATAGAGGGGACCTGAAGTGAGCCCATCTTATCAATCTAGATGGATGGGTAGATGTCCTCAGTGAGAGGTGATCCTGCAGTTAACCTGGTCTCATCCCATGTAGGATTTGAAAGGTGATAAGCAGCATCTTGAATTGCCTTCAGAAAGAAATTGGGAGCCATCACAATTCACAAAACAGCTGTGTAACATGCTAAAATAGGATACCCAAAACTGTTTGCCACTGTATTTTCTTTATTTATATCCCTCCTCCTCCCTCTCTTCACTCAAGGCAGTGAACATATTTAAACACTTCCCTCCTATTTTCTCCACAACAGCAACCTTGTAAGGTGAGTTGGACTGAGAGAGAGGGACTGGCCCAAGGTCACCCAGCTGGCTTTCATGGCTAAGAACTTACAACTTCCAGGTTTCTAGTCTGTTATCTTAACTAGTAGACCAAACAGGCTCTCTTGTATTCTTCATATTTTCTCTCTCTAGTATTCTTAACCAGTTGAAGTTTCTGTGTAGTCTAAAGGGTAGATCCAAGTAGAGCACATTGCAGTAGTCCAAATGAGAAGCGACAAGGGCATTAGTGACTATTAGCCAAGCCTCCAGGGCAAGAAATGGATGCAGTTGCACAAGATGAAGTTGTGCAAAGGCTCATCTAGCTACAATTACCATCTGCTCCTTGAGCAGGAGCTACAAGTCCAGGAAGAACCCCAAAATGTGCACCAACTCTTTCTGGGGGTAGGCTGTCCCATTAAGATAGCACTTCTATTCTTCATGCATTTTGGATAAGAGGTTTGTCCATCCAGTTCAGCTCCTTAAATGGACTCATAAAAGAAAATCAAATTTCTTTACAAGTCAACACCCACAACTACCACTCTCTAAATTTTAAGTGCAGTTGACCATGTGCTCAACAAAAAGGAGAATTTCTTATCCCTTAACAGATTCTCATGCCTTGCTTGTAGCTTTTATTAATACTTGTTGCATTATGGTCTGCACTGGCTTCCAAATTCAAGTTGAGATCTAACTCTACACTTTGAAAAGAGAAAAGAGAAGGCTAGAACCTACTAAGTACCACAGCAAGAGGATGATGTGAGGGATGGACTGTAGTGTCATTGGTGATGTGCAACAGTGCTACTGTCTATGACTTCAGAGAAGATGCCAAAAGCATGGCCAAATTATCTGTGTCACTAAGGCAAAGCAGTTGCTTAATTAATTTACTGCACTACTGTATCTCCTCCTTTTCCTCTTCTGGTGCTTTTAGAGAAATGGAGAAAGTATTTATTCTTTTGCAGACATGGTATCTGCCTATTTGCACAGGATTATTTAGTTTGGATTTCTTCCAATGCATTCCACTTTCCTTAGGACAGCTGCAATTTGGATCTGGGACATTCATGTGACTTCTTTAGAGGCTGGCTGAATACCCATGTTTCCATAAATTACAAGTTTTTAACAACTACAGGTTATTTAAATGAAGGATTTAATTAAAGGCATAGCAGAAATGGGAGAAGGGATGTATGTTGGTTCTACTGCCCTTGAGACAATCTATGGTGTTTATTTCACAGTGGTCACAAGGAATAACTTTCTGTAGATGTTTATGTCTGAGCACTAGATGTCACTGTAGCATTATCAGATACATTTGAATACTTTGTCCAGGATTTTTTTAAAGGTACCCATAAATAAATATTCCAAGTTTGTCCCCTTTGGAGCCAGGAAGAATAAGGAAAAATAAAGCATGAATTTTAAATGATTTTTTTCTACAAATATAAATGAGCATTGGAAAGGCACATCTCTGTTTGTGGATGTATTTAAAGAGCTTATACTCATAGTATCAAGAAACAAGGTTTGTGTAAGTTTCCTGAGCTGTGGATAGAGCAGCAATTTGTATAGCTTCTGAGGGGTCATGTCTAGGGTTACCTAGTTATTGCCACTTTAAGAAATGTGAGTGTAGTGACCATCTGATGGAATGGGAAGCAAAATAATTACTCTTGTAGAATGTGACTCACAGCATAACTAACCTAAATAAATTAGGTTGCTTGTTAGAACAGCAAGAAGGGAAAGCCTGGAGATAATAGACCAGATGGCCAAGGAAGGAATGTTTCAGAAGACCTTGTTTTGCTATTCTAACCTAGAGATTTATAGGGAATGTAACACTTAGCTGATAGCTCTGTAGATCTTAGGAATGTAAAACACAGATAGCCCAGTAACTGCTACACGCAGCACACATGTTACGGGAGGGGTTGGGATTGTATTTTCCTATAAAAATCACTGAGAACTGATGATCAGGGCCCAGCTGATTTAAGAGCTGAGGTCCTCTTTGACACAGTCCTGCGATAAAAAGCAATTAAAATCCACACCTCGTGTTTGATGTCAATTTGGCTTCGACACCAAGTTAATGAGTGATTTTGGGGACAACATCTTCAGCATTTTCCCATCTTTTTAGAAGTTTTGGACTTTTAAGACTTGCCAACCTTAATCTGCAAAAACTGTACTCGATAGAGCTGAGGAACCAGAGTTGTATAGCTCCAAACAACTTCTTTCTCTGAGTCTGTTCCAACATTCTTAGTTTTTGGATCACTTTACAGTGGCATGCAGTTCTTAACAGCTCCAACAAGAAGATGGTTTTTGACTTACAACCAGCCTTATGGACATGTGATCAAAATTTGGGGAATACGCATACACAAATATACACACAATGATTGCAGTGTGATTGACATTTGCAGCCTTCCCAGCTGATTTTGGACAAGCAAAGCAAAGTCATTGGGGAAGCCAGATTCCCTTAACAACTGCAATGATTTGCGTAACAACTGTGGCAATAAAGGTCATAAGATTGGGTGCAACTCATTTTAACAACCCTTTTCTAAGGGATGATGACCATAGCCAAGAAAGAAACTCTTGTAAAATTCAGCACATGACTGCAAGATACTGCAAATGGCTGTAAATGCAACTCTCTTGCCAAGAGCCCAAAGTTCAGTCACATGACTGTGAAGGGGGTTTGCCCATTGAAGCTTTGAATCCGGGTTATACACCCCCCTTTTCAAGTTCATTGTGACTTTGAACAGTTGCTAAGCAACTGGTTGTAAGTCAAGGACTACCTGCATATAAATGTACACGCATGATATTACCCAGCAGAATAAGTAACTTGACCCTAAAATTTAAAGATATAGTGAGTGTCTGGACCTTTCTTTCCATCTGTTTCCTGTTCTCTTTCTTCTCTTTTAATTCCTCTTATTTCCTGAAATCCATTTAAATTTAATTGCAGACATGTGGCATATACTTTAATTGGTCATTATGAGAAAAATAAATTTAATTAGTTTTGCATGAATTTGCTGCCAATCAACTCTGTTAACCAAAATCACTCTTAATTGACAATAATTATGAACTTGGGGCTTAGATTGAATGTACAGTTTTCTCATTACATTGCTTTTCCCTTCTGGTACCCTCCAGATGTTTTGGATTAGATCATTCAGAAGTCCCATCTAGGAATTTGGGGAGTTACCATGTAACATATCTAGATATTCAGGTAGTTTGCAGACTGAATCTCCTTACACACTATTTATAAGATCGCAAAATTAAATAATAATTCCATGTTAAAAATTAAAGTAGCAAAAATCTCACAAGACTACCAAGATTGCTGTGAAATTTGTCATTCTTCCAAAAATTGGACATTTAAAAGCAGTGCTGGCATTAGACAATTATTTCTAAAATCTTCTCAGTTTCCCTGGTCTTGGACTAGGAATCACTGCTATATATGAGATACTTTGATAACGAAGGAGGCAAGATACTGGGAAACAGCTAAATTAGTGCAATCTTCTAAACACTGCATAAATGTATATGAGATGATGGATTTCAGAAAGGACAGTGTGACATTGTTGAACTTGTAAGGCTACTGATGGCAGTTTTACAATCTAGCATTTCCATTGTCTTATTTTTGAAGAGTATCTCCATAACTCACCTCGGTCTTAACTTCAAGAAGGCGAACCTTTCATCAAATTGTCTAGATGATGCTCTGAGATAAATTGAGATTTATCAGATTTTTCTAATGGCAGATGTCATGAGTCACATTTGAAGCTATTCAATTGGTAGCAAGAGATTACAAATCATCAACACCCTTGAAGTGTCATAAGTGACAGCTGGTCTTACGTTTATGTTGAATAAGATGGATAAACTAGACAAATGTAGGAAAGAAAAGGGAAAGGAGAGTTCTAATAATGCTGGTTCAGAGCTAAGTTATCTTGGGATTTATGATAGTTGAATAAATAGGCAAGAGAGGTATATTTTACAATTTGTTGCTGCTTTGCCAAAATTGTCTGGGTTTTTGAGGAAGTTAAAACGGAATGCAAGCAGTCGTCAACTAACAACCACACCTTTAGTGACTGTTTGAAGTTGCAGTAGCCTTGAAAAAATAACAACGGGTTCTTGAAAAAATAACAACGGGTTCTTGTAGAAATTTGCAGTATTTCCAGAGTCACACAATCAAAATTTGGATCCTCAGCAACCGGAATGTATTTATGATGGTTACAGTGTCTGGGGCTACGTGATCCCCATTTGCAACCTTTGCAGTCAGCTTCCGATAAGCAATGTTAATGGGGGAAAACAGATTCATTTAACAACTGAGTGATGCCCTTAACAATTGTGATGATTCGCTTAGCAACCATGGCAAAAAGGTTGTAAAATCAGACACAGCTTATTGAACACATTGTCTAGGGTTTTTTAAATAAAAAAGTAAATCCAGATTTATACATCCTAATGTAAAAGAATATCAAGGAAACCAGTGGACGTAAGATTTAACGCATTTGATCTTCAAAGGCAGAACTTAAACAACTGGAAACAAATTCTATTTTCATACCTTTTTTTCCCTGTCATGTTTGCCTTTCTGTACAAATTCATTACTTTGTCAAACCATAGTTTGTCATTTTTTTAGCAACTGGGTTTATTAGTGCTTTCAAAACCAGGGCTGTGTATTGGTGTAAATCTATGTGTTTAATAGTTATAGTAGAAAGCCATTTGAGTCACATAGATGGGGAAAAAATAACTTGTTACAGCTCTGTTCCAGGGTCTGAAAATATTGCTTTTCTATACAGTTGCAGCTTTATTCAGAAGCCAGCGTAGCACTCTTGCAACTGATTGATCCCAGGGTTTTCCAAGAGCTGAACAAACAAGCAAAGAAGAACATGACTATAGATGGGAAAGAACTGACACTTAATCCAGCTTATTTATTGTGGGATCTCAGTGCCATCAGCCAGGTAGGCAAAATTATTTAATGTAAGGAAGAACTCTTACTCTGAAAATGTTTCAGCTTGATAAGAACTACATTTTACAGTGTGATGAAAGAATTAAAAACAGTGAATTGAAAAGTATGTATCCGTAATCTAGATATTTAGGACAATTTATAGCCAGATGACTAGTGAGAATGTGTAGTCCAAATATAGGAATAGATGATACTCATTTAAGGAAGTCATGCATTCTTCCAACAGTCTAAACAGGATGAAGATATTTCACCCAGCCGCTTTGAAGATAATGAAGAATTGCGGTACTCATTGCGATCCATAGAGAGGCACGCCCCATGGGTGCGACACATTTTCATAGTCACAAACGGGCAGATTCCTTCCTGGCTCAATTTGGACAACCCTCGGGTTACTGTAGTAACACATCAGGTAAATGTTTCTGAAAACCTCTATTCCTTCTTCTGCAAAGTAAAAAAAGAAGTTTGTGGCATTTCTAGGTTTGTTTGCTTATCCATCCATCCATCCATCCATCCTGTTTAGAGATCGCCTGTCTCCCTCATAAGTTGATTGAAGGAGACAAGGGCAGCATTCACAGCTCATGAAAAAATACGTTAGTCCAACTTTTCCTCATCTTGTGTCTTCCAAACAAGGGGGTGAGTTCTAGTCCTCAAAAATCAAGTTGGAGAACCCGGGTTTATGAGTCAGCATTCCAAAATAAATCATTCTTCCTTTTTCCTATTTTTCTCATCTGGAACTCAGCAACTTTTGTTTGCTTTACCACTTCTGGCAGTGTTGCCTGACCTGAAACTATGGTTGAAATTCACTTTGATTAAAAAACAAGCAGCTTCAGTAATAAGCTTGTTTTAAATTTTCAGAAGATAAAAAGTGATGGTGAAGTTAAGTGTGGAGGCATGAACAAATGATTTGGCTCATACATAATTTTAGCCCACCATATGGGCTCTTGCTTTTGGTCTTGTGTGAAGTGTGACTCTTCTCTTCAACTCTTACAGTTTGCTATAAAAGAATGTCAGTGTGATGTGTCTAGGTTTGTGCAGAATCATCCAAACCATTTCATTTCCTGGGCTAAGGTTATCTTGAAAAAAATGATATAGACTCTTCTATTTTGGTCTTCATCTGAGAACATAGTCCTCAAGTGCACTAGTGACAAGAATGATAAGAATGACAGTATTTTTATTTTAAACATCAATTGTTCATGTATATGAGAAATGTTGAAGTATATTCATATTTTCCTGCTTTCATTGCATAATATGTATGAAAGCAATTAAACAGCTTCTCCAAGCATTTGACAATACATGTTAAAATATGTTTTAAGATTTTTTTCAAGTAAAGTGTTTGTTTTGTTTTGGTTTTTTTTGCTTTACAACTCTAGGACATATTCCAGAATTTGAGTCATTTGCCTACCTTTAGTTCCCCTGCTATTGAAAGCCATATTCACCGCATTAGAGGACTGTCCCAGAAGTTCATTTATTTAAATGATGATGTGATGTTTGGGAAGGATGTCTGGCCTGATGATTTCTATAGTCACTCTAAAGGTCAAAAGGTAAATTCACCACTAAACAATTTAATGTACAGGATTTGATAGCATAACAGCCTTTCTTCTAGCATAGCTTCTCGCTAATAATAGTGAATTTATTCAATTTATCCAATTTATCCATAGGAAGGTATATTCCTACCTGTCCTCCCCATACTTATATGCAACATGAGAGTGGTGCTAGTATCTTACTTTCACTGAAAAGAAGAAACTGTTGAAAACAATGGGATGGGCAACTATTGGAGAACAACCATCCAAAGTGGGAGGAAAGCTTAAGTGGGATATTTAGTCTGGAATAATCACATAAACATAAGAGGGCAAGGGCAGACCCCCCCTCCAAGCCTTGAGGCTTATCTAATAAGCAGAAACCTCCTGTTTCTTTCCTTCCTTTAGTTACCTGTGTCCCTCAGCTAATCTACACTAGTTCTGTCCCCCTTCTCTTCCCATTCTATCTGTCCCTTCTCTGTATCTGATTTCTATTCTCTTGCATTCTTTTTTGCTGTTTCTTCTAGATGGAGTAAGAAAAATGTGGTGTCTGCACTTTTGTGTACAGGAAAGATTTGGGTATGAAAAAAAATTGTGGTTATGTACAGATAGGAGATCAGTTACTTTTATAATTGAGTGATTATATCCTATCAAGTTAGTGTCACTTCTTAGCAAACATATAGATTTTCTCCAGCACAATTCTAGCAGAGAGGGAGATACATGGAAATATGCATGTATAAGAACGTTACATACCTATATTGATTGAAGAGGGAGAAATACTGGTAGTTCTCTGGTTACAATGGCAATGGGGACTGCAAGTGCCATTGCTAAGCAATGTAGTTGTAAAGTGCAAGGGTGCTATGGGGAGGTGCCACAGGCAGGTGCTAGGGAGCATAGGTAGACTAATGGGGTGGGCTGTAAGGAGCATGAGGAGGCTGACAGATGAATGCTAGGGGCAGGCCATTGAGGATCATGGGTAGGCTGGTGAGGGCCATGGTCAGGTGTTGTGGAGTGCAGGCAAGTGGATGCTGCTGCGGGATTTTGTACTCCACTGTGTGGCTCCTTGAGAGGAAAAAGTGGTGGGAATGACTTGCCATCAGGGAAAGTCACAAATGGTGATTGCATGAACACAGAGATGCTGTGATGGCTGCACCTTTGCAGACTGACTGTTAATCCCCCTCATTTAGCACCATTGCAATTTTGAATGGTCACTGAATGAATGGTTGTAACTCAAGGATTACCTGTAGATTTCCACTACATGGTAATCTTAGGTTGATAAGGTTTGACATTGTACAGGATATTTGTTTGTGTTTTTAGACTTTCCCCCCCTCATCTCTTAGGAGTATCAAGTCAACTTAAATTCAGAGTTGAATATGAGAAATAGATCATATTCTTTTGCTTAGTTGATTGCTGTTTGTTAGGGATACCTCTGTTGTATTCATAGTGATGGTTGTGTAAATAATTAAAAAATAAATTTCTGTTTTACTGCTCTGGAATTATTTCATTGAAAAGCAGGTAAACAATAATTTCAGTAGATGTTCCAAAGATTACAAATCACTAGAAATGAAAATGTTTAATTTTCATCAGGCATAGCCAACCTTGGCAATTTTAAGATATGTGGACATCAACTCCCAGAATTCCTCAGTGAGTTGGCTAGGAATTCTGAGAGTTGAAGTCCGCACATCTTAAAGTTGCCAAGGTTGGACATCCTTGGTTTAGACTGTAAAACATGCATCTTAAAACAATGTATCTGTTTTGTATGCATTAAAGTAACACATTTGTAGATTTAATATGAGTAAAGCATGGTTTAAATAAGATCTAGTTATAGAGTGATACTTAGAGTCTGTTTGCCCAGTTAAGTGATAGTTATTACTTTATTATTTTCATAAATAATTCAAGGCAGCAAACATGCTGTTTGTATTCCTTCCTTCTCCTCTTTTCCCACAACAACCTTGTGTGGTGGGTTGGGCTGAGAGAGACTGCTCCAAAGTTACCCCATTGGTTTTCATGCCTAAGGCAGGATTAGAACTCACACTTTTCTGATTTCTAGCGGAGTACCTTAACCACTAGACCAAACTGGCTCTCCACCATTGGACCAAACTAGCTCTTCAGCTGACCTTTGTCGGTATTTTGATGAGCAAGCCTTTGAATTATATAGACATTTTTCAGTAGCAATATTACATGTATGCATTTGGTGTTAGGGCTTTTGAGCCAGAGTTTCCAGGTAATGAAAGGAGTTTTGCTAACTCCTTCAATATTTATAACATTCTTGTAAATCAAATATTGATTAAATAATCATCATCCAAAGAGTCAGTGACAGTGATTGATGTTTGGTGACACAAAAAATGATTCATGCTGCATTCTGAGATACCAGCATCAAAGTTCTATCTAATATTCATGAATATTCTAATATTCATGATCCCTGGCAGATTACCCAAATTCTGTGGCTAAAGAAATAAAGAATTGTTTGTTTTGGTAGATATTGCATATAATATCACTCTGGTATTAACATGACATAAATGAAAATATTTTTTTTAATTAGTGAAGGCTGGCACCATTTTTTTTCTCTAGGATACTAAAACATTTTTAATCAGATGTTGTATAAAGATTAACTTGTTTAAAATGTACAGTTAATAATTGCTCAGCAGTTTAAGTTTCTTAGCTAATTGAATCACTTAGAGATCACTGTTTGAGTTTGTAGGAACTTTAGATAAGGTATATAAAGCCTTTCTTTAATTCTGAGAATTTGGAATCTGGCATTTGAGGTTTTTTTTTCTTCTTTTTCTTTTGCTGTTGTTTGAAGAAACAATAAGAAAATATTTGTCCACATAAAAATCAAGGTTAGTGTTATATTCTTGGCAGCTGTAGATCAGTTTGCTTTACAGAAGTGAGTTTAATTTTTTTAAAATCCATGAATGTGAAAACATTTTTTTTACTATTATCAGGTTTATTTGACTTGGCCTGTGCCCAACTGTGCTGAAGGATGTCCTGGTTCATGGATTAAAGATGGTTATTGTGATAAAGCCTGTAACAATTCTGCTTGTGACTGGGATGGAGGTGATTGTCTTGGTAAGGAGAAACACATCTTAAAATCCGGCCTTTCACATTCTGGGGACCAGTTATTATAACAATGACATGCTTATATTTTAGGAAGCCACAGGAATGCACATTTATTAGGCTCTCCTGAGCCATTCCGAAAGTTGTTTTCATTCACAAGGCATTTTAGTCCAATTCAGAGGCAAGCATTTTTATGCAACTGCATAGACACGACATTCTGATAACACAATAGTTACGGAAATATACAGAGAAGAAAAGACCTGGTATGGAGCACTGATTTTCACTCAAGCACTAAGCAATTGCCACTCAGCCTTTCCTTTGATTTTAACATTCTTGCCATTTGAATGGAAATTGTTGTTTGATAGGCAGTGAAGATGAAACCTAAAATTTCTCATTCTTTTCATGTCCTAGTGTTAATATCTAAACAAGTGGTTTACCAGAATTTGTTGGCAGTCCCTTCACAATGGTGACCCACTCACTATGATAGCATTTCATCTGTGAAAAGACCAGAACATCTGAAGTGGCTGAGATGAATTAGCAGAATGGAAAAGTGTCTTCAGTTTTTCTCCCCTTTTCCCTGTGCTAGATATATTAAAAAGTAGAATAACTCTGTGTTATTCCTGATCTTTATTTCTAATATGTAGAATTACCCAGGCAGGAAAAATTAAATTCTAAAATAACCATATCCTTGGTATATTTGATACTTGGTATATTTGAAAGCTTTAGGAAAGTTTTGTTTTTTATGTACAGATAATCCTGTCACTGTGACTTGACATAACACAAGTCACTTGATCTATCCAGAGCTACTTAAAACCCATTTTTTGAATTATGACTGCTGCACATACGCACGTGGTTACATAATTGCATCACTTGACAACCACTTACCTTTAGGGCCATTTGCAGTGTCACTTGACTGTGACTTGCAATTTCTTTTGCCAGTTTCCAGCATTTATTTCCAATTTTTGACAAAGACTGATTGGGGAAAATGGATTTATTTAATAACCAATGCATTTGCTTAACAATCATAATTCTGGCTCAGTTAGGGTCATAAGCCAAGGATTACCTATAAAACCTCTTTTTACTTTTAAATATATAAATGCAGTTCATGGTTTAAGTACGATCCTACAGTTAGATTTTAACCACTTTTTTTTTCTCTTTTGCTTAAGATTTTTTACAGTAGCAATATGGCTGCCACCATCTTTTTTTTCTTTTTTAGGAAACAGTGTGGGTAGCCGTTATGGTGCTGGTGGTGGAGCTGGCGGAGGTATAGGGAATCTCCCATCCTGGCAGTTTGGTGCAGGAATAAGTGGAGTTTCTTATTGCAATCAAGGCTGTGCCAATTCATGGCTGGCTGATAAATTCTGTGATCAGGCATGCAACGTTTTCTCTTGCGGATTTGATGCTGGTGACTGTGGACAAGGTATGTCGATACATATTTAGGTATATAACCTGGCCCAATTCTTCAGTCTGGATTGATGAAAACATTTTGTTTGATTCCATTGTTCCATGGTAACAATTGTTTAAAAGACTCACATGATAAACCAATGCCAATGAACATTAGTGAACAGCAAAAGACATGGTAAAGGTACATTAATGTGTTTGGGGAAAAAAAGAAAAAACTAGGAAACTTAAACATCACTATCTATATCTATCTTTTAGGTAGGCTTATCTCTTCTAAACCTGATGGTAGCAAGGTGAATCAAATGCTTGTAAGATGTTTTTGGTATTTTTATTCTTTTATCATGTCTTCATTTTGTTTGGGTTTGGATTTATACAACTGAAATAAAATTACTAGCATAGTATATAGTGTAATAGGATAAGCAAACTGAATGATGAAATAAACACATAGTCTCTCTGACATCTTTTATTTGTATGCAAAATATATCCTTCCCCTACTTTATTTCACAACATTTTTAATATGTCAGTATTTTAAAATGAATTCTTCAGGAACACAGTTATGTTTCCTTCTGTGTCAAATGTTTAAAATCTCCCTGAAGCGTTAGAACAGCCTAGGGTATACATAATTCATTTTCTGTATATATCAGGTGAATATATGACTATCCACTTTGATTTAATATCAAAAATTGGAAATGCTATGTGTCTTAGCAAGATATGATCATGGGAAATTAGTTGATCATACCAAGTAGTATGGTGCAATATTAGACTGGAGTCATGGATACCCATCCCCAATTCAATTGAGTGCCCATGGTCCAGTCACATATTTTCTTTGCATAACCTACCCCACTGAACTGTTGAGAAGATAATGTAGGGCCTGGAAGGATAGGGTGAAAACAATAGCACCATGTAAATAGCAATATTCTCTTCTTTCAGATCACTTTGGTGAGCTGTACAAGGTAACACTTCAAAAGAATCAGACTTATTATATCATTCCGAAAGGTGAATCTCTACCTTATTTCAGTTTTGCTGAAATAGCCAAGAAAGGACTGGAAGGTGCTTATGGTGATAACCCAATAATACGCCATGCCTCTATTGCTAACAAATGGAAGACAATCCATCTGCTAATGCACAGTGGAATGAATGCAACTGTGATTCATTTTAATCTTACGTTTCAAAATAAAGATGATAAAGAATTCAAGATGCAGATAACCTTAGAAGTTGATACTAGAGAGGAGTCCAAATCGAATAGAACTTCCATCCAGCAACTTGTGGATGATTTGAAAGCTACAACTTCAATGCCAGAAGCTGAAATGATATTTGAGGATATTCCCGAAGAAAGACGTTTCCCAAGAATTAAAAAACGTCTCAACAGTACATCCAAATATTTGGATGAAGAAATGGCAATTCAGTCTGTTAATATGTCTGCACTTCCTGAAGATGTAAAGGTAGCTCTGCAGAATTTAGAATTGCAGTTAATAGTTGGCGACATCACTCAGAAAGGTTATAATCTGTCCAAGGCTGCTCTCTTAAGATCATTCCAGGTGATGCCTTCAGCACTAAATAATTTCCAAGAAACAAGGAAAAGGGACAAAGGGCTGAAAAAGGTTGGAAAGACCTTGCTTTGGCAAAAATCTTCCCAAAATGGCAATGAAGGCAAAACAGTAGATACAGAAAAAATGCACAATATGTCTCTACTAGGATTTGTACCAACAAGTAGCACACTTGTGGAAATGAAGGTGACCAATCATTTTTCCCTAAGCAACCATTCTGTAGTAAAACTGAAACCCACATCTGCTGTCAGAAATGTGGATAAAAAGCATGGATCTCAGGAGAAAGCCCAGAATATCCTTGTGCAAAAAGAAATCCAGGGGAAAAAAATTGTACGGAGAAAGTTGAAAGAAGTAGATGTAAATCCAACATTTTCTGAAAAGGATATTGTAGAAAGTCCAAGAAGAAAATTACAGTATTACGTTGGAAATTATCAAGGCTTTTTGCCATGGGAAAAACATAATTATTTCCAGGACCTTATTTATGTGAGTATCTAAAGCACTGACATATTTTGGCAATGACTTGTTATTTATTTTTAGCTCATACTTAATTTTATATGTGCTTTTTAAAAAAAAATATATTCAGAGAACATGTTACAGAGAAATACATATATTTAAAAATATATACACAAATGCATTTAGAATATTGGTTAATAATATAATGGTATATGCATATACTCAGAATTAACCTCTATTGAGTTCATGAGAAATTATTCCCCAAAGTAGTGTAAAATTGCTGCTAAAGAGACTGGGCCATTAATAATGGACTCACCTGACATAACTTTTCAGGTTTTAGACAAGTTATGCCTCTGAACCTTCGTTTTTCTTGAACTATAATATGGAGTAATAATGTCCTATTTGAAAGAGTTACAATGATAATTCCACCATAGGTTGACTTTGAACAGACAGAAGCACTATACAGTGAGTGGTGCCTCACAAGACGAGTAACTCGCAGGGCGAGAAACTCGCAGGACGAGCAAAAAATTTAATCAAAAAATAT
>JANHZU010007116.1:302229-322144 GCA_032468055.1 Acrochordus granulatus
GGACGGCAGAGGATGAGATGGATAGATAGCATAGTCAGTGTGATGGGTGTGAGCTTGGGAAGTCTCCGGGAGGCAGTGCAAGACAGGGGGGCCTGGTGTAATGTAGTCCATGGGGTCGCGAAGAGTCGGACATGCCTGCGTGACTGAACAACAACAATGAGTGGAGTTGGTGTAAACTAGACTCAGTTATAGAGTATTTCTTTTTTTCAATATGATGCCTTTAATTTTCTTTTCTTCTTTTCTTGCTTTATACAACAATGCTTACCCCAAACTTGAATAATATAATAGACAAGAATATATTTGGGTGGATCTGCATCCTAGCCCATAATCCAGTTTCTGTAGTAGCAAACAAAAAGCCAAAATATTATAAAAACAAAATAACAGTGATAGCTTAACATGAAATAAACATAAGAATCCCAAATATGCGGCTAGGTCATAAACACTTCAGCTTTATTGTACATCACCAAAATAACCCTCCTGTACTAGCCCAAAGAAGTGGGATTCACAAATGAACAACAAGGAAAAAAATCTTTTAACTAGAGATGCAGCTCAATTAATTGTTAAAGGATGTGACTCATTGTGTACACAGGAGGCAACTCAACCTCCTATATGTTCTGATTGCCTTGTTCCTGGGTGTTGCAGAATTACTTTTCACACACAAAAAAGTATCTACCCATATAAATTAGAAACTAAAAAAATGAGCGCTCATGCATATCTGTTTGGCTTGTCTTCTTTTCTGCTTTAAAAAAGGGGAGGGGGGAGAGAAGGAAACAGAAATACATAATGGTACAAAATGCATCAGCTTATTTCGTTTCAACTCCAAAAAGCAATCCATGCGAGAGTTTTTTTTTTTTTTCACAGCAGGAGGAAGAGGAAAGGGACCATACATGATATAGTTGAAGTGAGAGTCGAACTGCAGAGTGAGCAGCAGTTTCTGGTGCAGCAGCAGAGAAGCGCTATGGCCAGAATTTATTTTTTTCCAAGCTTGCTTGCTTCTATTTCTTTCAAATAGGACTGGGCAATATGCGGAGGTACCCCTTGCAGTAGTAGTCGGAAGAACGAGAGACCACCTAGGGACAAGACAGTTATGAAAACAACCAAAAGGATAGGTTTGATCTTTATACCTGTATGAATTTGTGCCTTTACAAAAGGAGAAATATGCCATCATTTTAGCAGAGCTCCTTTTGTGCAAGTAGGTTTAAGATTTTTAGACTGGATCTCTCTTCAATTGCTACTTTCTTTTTTCTTTGTGTGTGGATGAAATAAATTCCTCCAAGAGTGGTAGATCAGGAACAATTATGTTCCACTGACTGTTTACATTCCCAGTGAAAGTGGACTTGATGGATCCAGCATGAGGTTGCTTTGAGAATGCTGTCAATAATGACAAGTCATTCTTGTTGCGGCTGTAAAGTCTTCAGATACTCATCAAAGATTCATAGTGTGAGTTTCCATACATTCTCCAAGCTAAATGTGGTAGCAAAGCTTTGAAGTGAAGTTGCTGATCTATATTCTAAATATCGGAATAAGGAAGTGAGAAAAGGAGAAGGAAGGATACTCAGCAAGATGCTGGTGGTCCACCTCAAATGAGACACTTGTTATAGCATCAAGAATATTCTAAGGCCAAATACCAGGGACAACCCAACATCTCTCTTCAGTAAAGAATAATAATATTAAGCCTGATACTACATTAGCATGTGACTGTTTTGGCTTCCACGTTTCTCCCTTAGAATTCCCAGTAATTGTGTTACAGTGAGATGTAACCAGGATCCTGAGAGACAAGGTCAACAGCATCAAAATGATGGGTGCAACTGGGCAATCAAAGCCCCAATCCATTTCAACATGCATCACATGCATCATACACACCTAAAAAGAGATGGGATTTTGATTGCCCATCTGTGCCAGCCATTTTGATGCTGATGACTATCATCCCTCCTCGGGTATGATATCATTACATTTAATTATCTCCCTATCAATACCTTAACCACACTACACATTTGTCAGCTATTGAGATCATGCTATCTAGGTGAGAATGCTTAATATCATAACTTGTTGCACTGGGAATTAATAAAACCTACCATACCAGTAATGTAAGAATGTGCATAAGGTGCCAACCCAGTGCAATATAGTAACTGCATGCTCTTTTTCTTTAATTATTTAGCAATGTTGGTGTGATGAGAATTCTGCGCAAGGATCTAAGCCATATCAATTGCCTAAATTCCAAGAAAAGCTACCTTAAGTTGTTGAGATTCAGTAAGGTAATAATAGTTAAAACAAAAACAAGATGCCTTGTTTTAAGACAGCCTTGGCTAGAGAGGAAAAAAAAAACATGCCCTTTTAAAAAAGAACTTACCTTTGAATGTTTGTACCATTAATCTCAAATGCAAAAATCTTTCAAAGCTCTATGGATCGTATTTTATGATTTACTGTTATAGAGATACAATTTTTGCTAATTCAAGCAAATAAAAATGCAGATGATAATTCTGTGCAGAACCCAGACAAAACTAAGGTACTTGGTTTAGCTCAAAACAATTAAAATGTTACTGAAGACTTTCTTTCTTTCTTTCTTTCCTCTTTCTTAGATCCTTTTGTGCTAAAACGCACAAAATCTAGCATGCTTTTAAAGTAATCCATTAAAGTTGCTGCGGTATACAGTTTTCAAGAAAAGGAGTAAAAATTGGGTATAATTAAATAGTATCACTTCCCTAGCTGCCTGAACTTTGAGGCAAATAACTGGCATTAGATGTTCAAATGCTGTGTTTTATACTTATTTATGTATAGTAAGCTGTTAACCTGCTTCATGCTTTATCAGTCCTTCTATAGTTGGTTAGTATGTGTTGGCATCACAGCGGGAATTGCTATCACAAGCATTTATTCAGCAGATTCAGTGAAAGTTGTTAATTAAGAGCACAATATAAATAGTCAGTCCATTGCTACATTGGTTTTACTACCCATTTTCATTAAATGACATAATGAAAATTATGCCATACTTTGATAGGTTTGTATGACATGACAACAGAAATAAGCTTCATATGCAGAGACCATATGAAAGCTTACCTTAGATGACATTATACATTCAAAAATCCTTACTGTGTAACTACAGGAGAGAGAGAGAGAGAAAGAAGTTGTAAGCACTTTACTTCCTAAACATAAACGTACAGATTCTATTGAGTGAAAGTAGATCCACAGTGATGAGAAGATGATGATTTAATTCCTTAGTCATGTAAAACATGAGAGAGAGAGAGAGAGAGAGAGAAAATGTGAGGAAGATAGAGAAGCCAAAGGGAAGTCAAAAGATGAAGGGATCTAACACACTTTCAGCATTATCATTAATATAGGAAGCTTAATTAATTATGCACAAACACAAATGATTGGCTGCCAAAGAGATATAAAGGAGCCAATCTAATTGTGTCATTAATCTAAGACTAAAACAAAAATTAGGTTAAACTAAATTTAACCTAATTTTAATTAAAATTAACATTGTAGATATAGATATATGTACACACACATGTGTATCCAGAATATTTCTCAGAATAGAAAAAAGCCATATGCATAGCACTGAACCATCCATATCTATATCTGTTTTTAGTTGAATAACTACTAGGCAAATTTATCAAGTAATATTGTTTGAAGATAACATATTTTATATACTTTTGCAAAACAAGGTTGATATAATTTAACAAACTATATTTATTTTACATTAGCCTTTTAAACTATGCATCTTATAGGAGAAAAAAATATTTTCTTAATCCAGTATAGATACAGTAGCTACTAAATCATTGTATTATAGATTATAATTCACTTTATAAAATTTACTGCACAATCCTATTTCCTTAATAATAAATTTCATAGTGTCAAGTAGAGCTTATTCCCAAGTTCACGGACATTCTTAATATACCACTAAGTTATATGTTATCATTTTAATTGTTGACAAATTAAACACTTATGATGTGATTTGCTGAGAAACTCCGTTTATTGTTAATTCAGCACTAGTCTTCATAATTCAGTTTTTCTGAATATTAATAGAAACTATCTAGAAATACTATTTTATGATTTTTATGATTGAAAACAGTTATTTGATGTTGATTATAAGTGTATATATATTTTTTTAAAAAATGTAAATAAGACTATATCTATTGATAAATAGAACTTTAAATTTACTATAATCTAGAAATTAGTTACTATAGTCTTGATTAATTTGGCCTTCTTTGCTCATGCCATAGAAACATGCCATGGGGCAAAGATAAAGAACATGTATAAAATACACACTTATCATGCAAACACATTTTATATAATAAGAAAGGAATGAAATAAAAGGTAATTTCCAGATGAAGATGATTTTAAAGACCAGTTTCTGCTCCTCCCAGAAGGTTGATTTTTCTTATGAAATTTCTCCATGATTTATCATTGCAGAATTATTTAATTTCCTTTTACATTCTATTGTGCCATTGTTTAACAATATTAAGACTTTTCTTTTCAGAACTGTCAACACCAGTTGTAATTCTTTTAAGTTTCCAATACATAAAAAGAAAAAAAAGCATGATTCTGTCCAATATTAAACTGCACTGAGTGATATTATAGCTGCCGTATGATAGCAATATATCTTACGGCATCATAATCAGAATACATAATCTAGGGTAGTTTTACTGATGGCAGTAGAATTTCTTGGGAATAGGTAGCTGTAGCTTTGGGACTGATCCAAGATGACTTGTTGAATTGAATATTCCTAAATCAAACTGACTTAATTGCAATGAGTCTTGCCTTTTCATTCATTTGCCAAGTCTTTGAAAAAAGAAAAAAAATTTGTCATGTCATTATTTTTTAAATTATAAAGGATCAACACATTCAGTATTTCTGCTTTTCTGTATTAGATGAGCAGCATGGATATCTAGTTTTTTGGAGTTTGTTCTGTTTGGCATCTCATATGGTGGTTATCTCAATGCCAAGGACAGGGCAATAACTAAAAAATGGGCAACATTATACAACAATAAACTAATATTGTTTGTCACACAACTGTAAAAAGTGGCTGTAAGGTAGATTTTTCTGACCTTTGCCATTCTGGCAAAGAATCTGGGAACTTAATTCTACACATCTAGAAGTTACCATGTTGGGAAAGAATATTCTTGGTTTTTCAGAAAAAGAGAACAAGAAATATTGACTGCAGACAAATGTTTTTGCACAGACAAATTCCAGTGGTCTTTAATAATCTTTAAAATATACTGTATATATATAGGGTATCAACAACAGATAATGGTTGATAATATAGCAATTTTTTCAGATGTGGTGCAATACTCATGAGATGATAGAAATAGAATATGAAACATATAGTCAGCTGCCCTCTTAAAGTATATATTTTAAGCAGAATGACACATGTTTGTCTCAGCTCATTGCTTTTTGACACAATGAAGTCAGCTACAAAACTATGATTTTTTTTCAAGAGAAGGGATTTCAGGGATCTAATTGGATCTGAACCAGGCAGGTCTATGTGGAAAATTTTCTGCTTTGCCTCTTTCAGGTATAAGTACTCACTTGGGAATGTTGACATTCAAACTGGGACTATAGCAGAAATGAAGGATTTTCCTCTGTTCAATGTTTGCCTCAAAAATAGCTTCTGCTCAGATTGTTCTATGGATATAACAATAGCTTCAGAAATTTCACCCAGGAAAAATGCAGGGGAAGGGGTTAAACCTTTTTTTATATCGTGGGCTTAGTCAAAATCCAAAGACTTCACATGTCATTCCATTTACAGATGACTATGGTGGATACATGGGAATTTCTAACTTCATATGAGGTCCCACATGAAAGGGAAATATGAGTCAAAGTGCAAACAGAAAAACAAAATTGAGATCAACTTATTATTATCATCACAAAAGCAACACAAATCAGCATTCTTCTGCATTAAAATTCTTCACTACTTTGCCATACTCCTGCAGTGTTTGATGTCTTCACACCACCATATCCCCATTAAAATGAATTATACAAAGGGAGGCACTTAGTTTGTATAAAACTATATGATTTTGTGTATCTGGAAATGTATCTTCATAGCAAAGCCTTATATATAAAATCATAGGTTTATAGAGGATGCTGAGTACAACTCCTCGTTATATGTACAGAATTAAGTCCCACTGACGTCAATAGGGTTTACTCTGAAGTCATTGCAACTTTAACTAATGACCTGGAAGGCTATCTGTTGGACAACATGTCCAGTCACTTTAGCAGAAAGAACTGTGAAACTGCCCTAATGATGGATGTTCATTCAGGCAGTAAATAAGCTGTATGGGATTTCAGTTAATATTTTCATTTATTTATCAAATCTATATGCCTCTGCATTCAGAAAATGATTCTCAGCAGCTCACAATAAAATAAATACTAAGGGAAAAGAAAAAAAATTAAAGGGAGGAAAAGGGAGGAAAAAAACAGTACAACCGTAGTGAATTATTTTAGTAGCCATTTCTTTATGACTACAAAGCAAAATGTTAACCAAGCTTTCAGTATGGGGACTTTTTAATATTTCCATCTCTAGGTAATAAAGGAAAGAAATAAAAAAACGAAAACAGGAATATGAAGAAGAAATTCTGTTACATTTAGATAGGACAAATATGCATGGAAAAGATGAAAATTATAATGAAATTTGGGAGTTAAATGGGATATTAAATACTTTTGATTGCAAAAGAATTCAGGATATCAAGACTTTTTTCCCCTCTTCATATTAAAGAATGTGTTAGGATGGAACTTGGCAGAGATGAATGAAATTAATTTTCCCCACCCCCCCAAATTCTACTATACAACAGGAAGAGAGGTGAGAGGTGGGAAATATAATGAAAATGAGGAGAGCTGGCTTGTGAATGATACAATTTCAGATAGTACTTGTGGAAAGCATATATTTAGAAGGTTTTTGAACTACAGTGATAGTTTAGAATTTATAAGCCTTCTAATCTTATGCTTCCCATGAATACTATCTAAGAGTTTAATCTAAAGCCAGTTTCCCCCAGTCTGTCACCTCTCTTCTGTGATGCTTGCTATGAATTTGGGGAGTTGTAGTTCTTGTGTATGATGACAAAAAACTACACTTGTAGTTCTATTATCATGTGTTGTGTAAAAGTGAATTCCTTGAAATGATAGCATCCCTTCTGTGCAGAAAAACAGGTACAGAAACTGGGGCAACCAGGACATTGGACTATTGCACAAGACAGGTCACTTCTATCTTGCTTGAGCTGATGGGCAGGATAAAGAAAGTACACAAATTCCAAAGCAAGTAGAATAATATACTAATAATACATTAACTAAGTTGAACACATTATATGAGCAATGAATGCCATATTGGATTTTCAACACTATAACTTATAAAGCAGAGGCACAAAAGACCTAATTAGGATTCAGAAATAATTATGAAACAAAAGCTAGAGAGTCTCAAAAGACAGAAACTGGTGAGTCTAAAACCTATACAGATACTATGGACAATGTCCATTATAGAACATTTCTGATGAGGTCAATGAACCTAGAGTTGCTTTAACTGTTCTTTAGATTAGATCAGTTCGTGAACAGATTATTTTAAAATCAGAAATGAAACATTCTATCTGGTTACTAATCTTCTACATGTATTATCTTACTATGGAAAAAGCCTGAGGACGTATTTATGATAGATGTGCAGTTATATTTATGATACTCAAAATACCAAGTTGCATATTCTCAGTACAGCACGAATATTTTATCCAAATGTTGCTATTATTTCCCATGGAATTAACATATCACTTGATGTTTTAATATTCTTCTCTCAACATTTTATTCATTAAAATTTATTCTCCCGCAAAACGAGAGAGGCAAAATTTGTCATCATAAGGAAGGGTATCTTCCTCCAAGCTATTTTTTCTACTAAAGAAAATTACTCCGTTCAACAGAGACCATCTTACCTCTAACTTCCAATTTGCATTCAACTTCTGCCTCACCGAGACTGTTGACAGCCCTGCAAGTATATGTGCCACCATCATAGGGGCTGGGTTTCCGAATCTCCAGTGTGCAAACACCCTGGTTACTAAACATTCTGTAGCGTGGATCATTCACGATAATGACTTTATTTTTCATCCATGTTATCTTGGCCTGAAGTCAGAATACAGAGACAGAGAAGGTATGAAATTAAACATCGAATTCCTTTTCTGAAGCATTATACTAAAATCAGATGTTAATGAAATGAATGTCCATTTTCTGTTTATTTTAAGGATGACTTAAAATAAACTGCACTGTTTTTTAGATTTTCAAATTATTTTATTGGATAAATCCATTCCATACTTCTCCGCAAATTCTACCCATTTAAATATGACAGTAACGCTTATACAGCTCTTAGATGTCCTCAACTTATGACTGGTTGCTTAGCAACTGTTCAAACTTATAACAGATCTCCCCAGAGCTAATGATGACGGAGTTTTGAAATTCCAATAGTAGCCCCCCATCAAATGATCGTATTTTGGGTGCTTGGCACTTGGCCAATTTTTCCAACAGAGCAAGAATCTTAAAGAACCATCTGTCCCCCCAAAATAAATATATTTTCTTTTGGGAATGATATGCAAGAAGTTTTACTGATCTAAATTACCGTAGTAGAAAATAGATTTCATTGCTAAGTTTCAAGTTGCTTGCACAGAAATAGAAACAGGTCTGAGGACATAAATCTGACACGTGGTTCAAATAAAAATTTCATTTAAGTCCTGCAATATTTACTTAATAAGTACCCTCCCTGATAAATTGCTGTTGTGCTGGTCTCCAATTCCAAGAAAACCCAGATAAGTATCATATTAAAAAAAAGAAGTGAAAACAGAAGTGGGTTGAGAGAAAGAAACAAAGCAGGTTTGTACCAGTGATGAGATTATTTATTTTGCTATAGAGTGATATAGCCGAAAAAAAATAGCAGAAGAATAAATAGCTGGTAACCAATATTTTTGCATGATCAGCTCTACATTCGTTGCTATAGATTGTCTAGGTGCCATTGCAGTTGAGTAAGGAAAACCATATGACTAACAGTGTCATATATTAAATAGAAAAATAACTTAAATCTTAACCCATCGAGAGCAAAGAAAGTTCTGGATGATGCAGATCCCAAATAGAATAAATCAGTCAAAACCCTAATAGCTGGAAAAGAAATAAGGAGAGAACAGAAGATATGTTCTCAACATGCACTGGGCAACTGGCCTTCCCTCCTAAAAACTTCCTCAGCTATAGAAATTGAGCATCACACATAGAGGTTCTACACTTATGCAGAGCACCATTAGAACCTATATGTGTGATGCTGGAGAAGTGTGTTAAAGTAGCAATCTGATACCTGATCAGCCTTATCTATATGCTTTTAAGTTTTCTTGTATATTTGTTGCGATTCTTACTAGATGAGGATCTTACCTTTGGATTTCCTCTGACACTGCAGTTCAAAGTTGCATTATAACCAGATATGGCATATGTATTCACTAAAGGCTGAGTAAACATTGGTACTTCAGTGAAATTGAACTCTTCATAAACTGGATTTTTGTAGACTTTACCTGCAAAAGAGAAGTTCAAGAATTGCTAACAAAATAGGATCTTGTGACATGTTAGCTTCCCCAATTGCTATATAAAGAAGAACAAATTTTATCTGTAGATCATAGGACTGTGCAATGTTTCAAATCTGAAGGCTTAAAATGCTTCAGAGAGTATGGACATGCAAATGTAGTATGTATTTCTAATTCCTGAGAACAGCAACATTATTTCCTAGGTCATAAACCTAACCTCTGCAGCTGACATATAATTCATTGTTCAGTTGTCTGCAACCTATTTTATAAACTATTCAGAGTAAAAGGAACTTCATCAAAAGTTCTTTCTTGATGAGTTTTACAGCATGAGACCAAATTTTTTTGATCACCATATTCATAGACAACAGTGATTCCAAAGAGATTGAACATAGATCCTTTACAATTCTCTATTTTGTGGAATCATAATATTTAACTGCCTATAATTTATACAGACATCCTTTTTTCTTAAATCCCTTCATTCTTCCTCTCCAGTGGTTTTAATGGGAAGGATTAAAAGGGAACAAGTCATCTCACCTATATCTCAAAGAATATAAATGAGATTAGAGAAAGGAATTGTTTTTTATTTAGCCTAGTCTGACATTCAAATTGACTAATAGCTGTTTCCACTACTGTGTTCTTAGCCTGGTGCATTGCAGATTATCTTTCAAGAAAAGGATGAGAATGTGCTATCTCTGCCTAAAATGTGAGCTAATCCAATGTACTTTTGTTATCTTCCAAGATAACAAAAATACTTGTTTAAATATATACTGTTATTCTGAATGAATACACAGCCTGAAAAATTATCTTGTACAAGGTAACATGCTCCCAGTGAGGCACCATCTTGGTGCAGTTGTGGGGCTTGTGTGCTCTGAAGAAGAACTAGGCCAGAGGTTCAACCATACTGGACAGATCTTATCAGAGAAGCAGGATGAAGAGTGTCTCCCTCCCATAAAAAATATGATGAGATGTAATTCATAGAAACCCATACTGGCTCAGTTGTTGCCTGGGTCAACAAGGACCATGCAAGATATTGGAGTTCCTGGACATTTGGTGAAAAATGAGCTACAGGACTCTGGAGAAGGAAATGGCAACACACTCCAGTATCTAAGACAACCCCATGGACAGTAACAAAAGGCTAAAAGATATGGCTCCAGAAGATGAGCCCCTTAGATTGGAAGGTGTCAAATATACTATTGAGGAAAAGCAGAGAGCGATTACAAGTAGCTCTAGAAAAAGTGAAGTGGCTGGGCCAAAGCTAAAAGGATGCTCAGCTATGGGAATGTCTGGTGGTGAAAGGAAAGTCCAATGCTATAAAAAACAATATTGCATAGGAACCTGGAATATAAAATCTATGAATAAAGGTAAGCTGGTTGTTGGCAAACAAAAGATGGTGAAATTGAATATCGACATCTTGGGAAAATGGACAGGAATCGGCAAATTTAATTCACATGACCACTATATCTACTACTTTGGACAAGAATCCCTTGGAGTAGCTATCATAGACAATAAATGAGTGAGAAAAGCAGTGCTAGGGCACAATCTCAAAATTGACAGAATGATCTCAGTTTGAATCCAAGGCAAATCATTCAACATCACAGTAATCTGAGTCTATGCCCAAACCACTGATGCTGAAGAGGCTGAAGTTGACCAGTTCCATGAAGGCCTGCACCACCTTATAGAACTCACAGCAAAAAAGGTGTCCTTTTCATCATAGGAAATTGGAATGATAAAATAGGAAGCCAAAAGATACCAGAATAACAGGTCGGTTTGGCCTTGGAATACAAAATGAAGCAGGGCAAAGGCTAACAGAAGAGCATGCTGGTCATAACAAATACACTTTTCCAACAACCCAAAGATGACTCGACACATGGACATCTCCACATGGTCAACACTAAAATCAGATTGATTATATTCTTTGCAACCAAAGATGGAGAAGCTCTATACAGTCACTCAAAACAAAACCCGGAGCTGACTATGGCTCAGATCATGAGCTTCTTATTGCCAAATTTAGGCTGAAATTGAAGAGTGTAGAGAAAATCACTATACCATTCAGATATGATCTCAGTGATATCCCTTATGAATATACAGTGAAGGTGAGGAATAGATTTAAGGGGTTAGATCTAGTAGACAGAATGCCTGAAAATATGGATAGAGGTGCATAACATACAAGAGGTAGTTATTAAAACCATCCCAAAAAAACATAAATGCAAGAAAACAAAGTGGCTGTCTGATGAGGTTTTACAAATAGCTGAGGAAAGAAGGAAAGTGAAAGGCAAGGAAGAAAGGAAAAGATATACCCAGTTGAATGCAGATTTCCAGGGAATAGCAAGGAGAGACAAGACGGCCTTCTTAAATGAACAATACAAAGAAGTAGAGGAAAACAATAGACTGGGAACCATTAGAGATCTCTTCAAGAAAATCAGAGATATCAAGGGAAAGTTTTGTGCACAGTGGGCATGATAAAGGACAAAAATTGTAGGGACCTAACAGAAGCAGAAGTAGTTTTAACAATTTTTTCCACTTCCTAATGTAGATGTGTTTAAGTTACAGGTCAAGGAAGAACAATGTCTCCCTTATTTTATTCTTTGCATCCAAACTGTAACTTATTTTTTTAAAAAATAATAAAATACCGTCAATGTTTACTATTAACATGATTGTCTATGCTACATAGGGGTGAAATTGCCCAAACTATGGCAGCTTTAAAAAACTAATAGTTTAATATAAGCCTCCCATATCTCTTTTAGCTTATTTCCGCTGTCATATTTGTGTAAGGTATTTCAGGAGTTTCAGATTTCTACTAACCATCTTTAGCAATCACAGCACTTTCTGTTGTTCTTGTTGCATCCTCACTGAGGCCACACATATTTTCAGAGAAAATCCGGAAGAAATACTCATTTCCAATTACAAGTTCAGTAATAGTAGCATTGGTCCGGTGATAATGTTCCATGACAGTGAACCATTCCTGAAAGAAAGAACAAATTAACCTGGGCTTACAACATCTTATTAGTTGTCCATTCAGAAGTAAGTGTGGCTGAGACATCAATCTAAAGGAATCTATCTGTATTATACTGCAGCCTGAAGAATGGCTGTAATTTTATAAACAGTCCCCATGAAAAGATAATTGAGATATCCAGTATTAAAGAAACTAAAGACATTTATCTGTACAATTCGATTCAAACATGTGCAATAGCAATATAGATTAAAATATACATATAAATGCTGTTATTCAATATGGATATTACAATATGTTTATACTGAAAGAAACCATTTTTAAAGACTTGAACCAGGAAAATTTGCAGAAAACAAAATCATATTCTTGGACACTACATCTTAATTTGGGCTAGAACAAGTAGTGAAGTAGGTAACTGATGAATCTCCCTATGGAAAGACTTCCAAAATGGATCTTTGCTGACAGCAAGCAGTTAGCAAACAATTAAATTTCTATCATCTCCTCAGTGTGTTGGCTTTGCTGCCTTCAAGTCAATCCTGACTCCTGGCGACTTCCTGGACAAGTCCCTGCAGTTTTCTTGGCAAGCTTGCAGGAGTGGTTTGTCATATCCTCCTTCCAAGGAGTGAGAGAGAGTGACTGGTCCAAAGTCACCCAGCTGACCTGATGCCTAAGGTGAGACTAGAATTCATCATCACCCAGTTTTTAGTTGTTGTTCAGTTGCACAGTCATGTCCAACTCTTTGCAACACCTTGGACCACAACACACCAGGTCTCCCTGTCCTGTCCTGCCTCCCAGAGTCCACCCAAACCCACACCCATCACATTTACGATATTATCTAACCATTTCATCCTCTTCCATTCCCTCCTCCTTTCCCTGCAGTCTTTCCCAGCATCACAGTCACTGGTTCTCTCTCTTCGATTAGGCATGTGTTAATTGTTTTTAGCTTATTTTATTTATTTATTTAATTTATATCCTGCCTTTACTATTTTTATAAACAACTCAAGACAGTGAACATATCTAATACTCCTTCCTTCCCCACAATAACAACCCTATGAGTGAGCTGGGTTGAGAGAGATGACTGGCCCAAGGTCACCCAGCTGCCTTTCCTTGCCTTGCCTTTCCTCTTTATCTTTGATTCCATATCTATTTATGGACTTTGGGTTGTTTTTAAATTTTAAGTTTTTTCAATGCAGTAACGATCTTGCCATGTGGTGGTCATCTGCATTTTTGCGGCCAAAGTATTGTCTGCCTAAGAGACTTTCAGGTTGCTAAGTTTGAGAGGACAGGGAACTGAGTGTTGCATTCATGAATGTCTGTGGTGGGGAGGAGAGGCATTTTTGAGTCGAAAGGTCAAATAGATGAGAGGATAGGATACTTTGGGTGACTGAAGAGATTCCATTGAATTGAAAAGTCAGGCTGGAAAGGGCAGTGGCCCTGGTGGTGGTGAGGAAAAATGGCCTTGTGGTCTTTTGTCAGACTTTCAAGGAAATCCAGACTAGGAAACCAAGTCATGCAGGCCAACACTACTTTTATTATAAGGCTATGATATCAGAATCTTGTAAGTCTGAATTCTGAATTCCCCCTTGCTTTATTTTCATGAGAGTCTTGTCTGAGATGTTTCCTCAGGTTATAATTTTGCTCCAGACTCAGATTTCATCCTCTGTGCTTTCTCACTATTGGGGACCCCCGAGAGCTCCATTTATACCTCAACAAGAGGCTAAGGTGAGAAATTAAAACTTGGCTGAAGCATAAGCCATGAATTTCCTAACTGAAATGGAACTCCTTTAGATGCAAGGAGGAAGATTTCTCAGGCAAATGAAGCTTTTCCATCATGGCTCTGTTATGGCAGCATGTCAATTATGAGGCTAGATACAATAATCTGTTTGGTTTATTTCAAGACCCTAACCTTATTTTTAAATTAGACATAATTTTGCTTAATTAGGCCCACATGCTGCTAAAAATGTGAGCTGACTCAGACTAAGACACTTCAGTCTCTCTTACTGGATGAATGATGTCCCTCTCCTATTCTATGAATCTAATTAGCTATCTCTTTGTTCAAGTTCTGAAAGAAAAGAGAATGCTGGAAGCAGTTGGGCCCAGCAACAGAAAGGAGTTTTTCCAAGCATTAAGATGCTGGGATTGTCAGCTGGAAGGTCAGCAGCCCGAGTTTGAGACCCAGGCACTGTGTAACACCGTGAGCTCCAGGTATTCGCCTCATCTCCTGCCAACTTAGCAGTCTGAAAGCATATAAAAATGCAAGTAGATTATAGGTATCACCTGGTGGGAAAGGTATCAGTGTTCTGTGCACCTCAGCATATAGTCATGCCAGCCACAGAACCACAGAAGCATCTTTGAACAAACATTGGCTCCCTCAGCTGTGAACCTCAAGAGTCAGACATGACTGAAAGGGAAACCTTTACCGTTTTATTCTCTTGCTACTCTCAGCAACAACAGGGAGAAAGCAAGTTGATCCAACCTTTCCCATTGCTGCCTTTTTCTCAACCTTTAGTTAGCCAGGAATGGTGGAAAAGCCCAATTTGTCAAAGGAGCTTCTGGTCTCTTTGACCTACTAGTAACAATGAGAAGAAAGTAATAGCCAGCAGAAGGAAAAGAAGGATATTCTTTTCTTCTGCTTCCCTCTCTCAGCTACTGACCAACTGGCAACTTGTTCAGAGATGTGAAAGGAAATTTTTTGTCCTGTTAGTCATTCAGTTGGACAAGTTATGAATTCCCTCCCTATGACTGAGGTGCCTAGCCTAGGAAATTCTAAGATGTGCATCAAAGTAGTCTCTCACTTGACCTTTCTGGTGTGTGCTAGGAATTCCCTTTGGCCTGCATTGGAATTGTCCATCCTGGAGGACTCTCAATGCCACCAAGGATGCTTTGGGCTCACTCCATCCCCCAGCGCCAGCCAGGACGCTTCATGCTCTCTTATGCATATTGCGAGGTTCCTGCAGCCTGGTCTAGGGCTATCCAACCCGAGAGTTCTCCTGGTCAGTCCTGAAGGAGGCATTTCTCTCAGCCTTCTCCAGCAGTACGAGCTCTGAGGGAAAAAGATTAAGAGCAGCTCTGAACTACTCCAAAGGGAATAACAAGGACACCTCACTCCTATCATTAAAGCAAAGGAATCACTGTGTAGCACCTTTGAGTGATACTTTATTTACAGCTTCATCAAAGCAAAACATCCCTTCACATAGTGCTAATAAATAATTCTATTTTATTTTATTTTCAGATATTTTCAATTCACTAACTAATGAATTTAAAAGTTTTACACGGCTTCCCTTATCATTGTGTGACTCTGAGCAGCTAATAAGAATGTAAAACAACAATAATTACACCTATAAGTAAAATTACCAATATCATTAATGCCAATATAATGTAATATCCTAAAGTCTGACTCAACCCCCATCCACAAAAATGCTAATCATTGTATATAAGGTATGCAGAACTAGATATGACAGCTTATAGCCTAGAAAAATCTCTTAGTCTAACTGTGAGGCTGTAGTGATGATTTGAAGATTACAATCCCATGTAAGGATTTTTTCCAGAAACAAAGACAACCTATCAAAGAGACTTTGTCATGTTCACATAAGGTCTTTTATAATAGTATCAGCTGAAGAAGCATTTACATGGCAGATGTCCTTGTTTTCAGACGTTATTTAGATTTACAAATAATAGTAATGCATATGAAAACCAGGAGGCTTATTTTGAGAACTGCCGTGTTAGAAAGTCTACCTACCATACTCTTTTTGTCTGCTTTTTGAATTGTGTAACCAGTAATGTTGGCATTGCCATCATCCTTTGGTGGTGTCCATTCCAAAGCAACATTTTCTCCCCAGACATCTGCAATTTTTACCATTTGGGGTGGCCCTGGACGATCTACAGCAATAAAGAGGAAATATTAACAGTTCTGATATAAGTTAATTTTGTTCAGCTTGTCTCAGTTTGGCAGGTTTTAATTTTCTTTTGAAGAGTTTACTGAGTTTATGCTTTTTAGGTAGCCAAAAGTTTTGTAAGGTGGGATTTCTGTTTCTGATTCCTTTATGTGACTTCTCCTTCTGTTTCTTTGAGACAATTCAGCTTTGTACACTGCCTCCAAGTACATCTGATGACAATTAACAATTTCCAACTCAATGAATTTCACTCAAATTCCACTGCATTTCAGTCCTTCAGTCACATCCTATGCAACAATCTTAAGCTACACAGCTTTGCTTCTTAAAATTTATTTTACTTTAGCAAATGATTTTCAGAGCAGCTTAAGAAAACAGCAGCAAGATACAGAAAAATAATTTACTTATCTTTTGATGTTGGGATGGCCCAGAGCTGAAGATCAGGACAGTCATCATTGCTACCATGATACTTCCTGCTTTATCATTTTGTTACAGATGTCACTTCTTCCAGTGACATCTGGAACAACTCATGATGATGTTAAAATGGCATTGAACAGTCATGACATCATCATACAAATGATACCAAGATGTAATGAGATTAATGATGTTTGACACAAGTATGCAAATTGCACCACTCGTGTGATGATCTCATTACAAAATGTCAGAATCTGTCCCCCTGTGTTCCCTGAAGACATCTCTGACTTCTCCCCTCAGAAGCTCTATTTTTTTCGGACATGACTAGGTTGTAACTTTAGATAGTAGGCCTTTCGTGTACAGATGACATGTAGTAATAACTCTGGTATGTGGGGGGTGTAGAAAAGAAAGGTACTCTAAAGATCATAATGTAGTTCATTTCAAACTCTTAAGTTTTGGAAGAGGTATGGAGGACTTCAGGCCATGAATTTAATCCAGTCTTCCAAGGGTTCCTATCCCTTTTCCCCTACTCCATATGTAAAATAGCCTCTATTGATGTTACATTAATGCCAAAGTGCTGTCAAAGTATTACAGCTAACAGGCTATTTTCCACTCCAGTGAAACTTCAATACATACCAACTATTTGAATCTCTATTGTGGCTTTGTCCACAAGATTTTCTACTTTGACCTTCATGTCATATTTCCCAGAATGGCTCCTCTCTGCCTTTCGGATGAAGATGATAGAATCATTTTCACTGTTGCGGATATTAATTTGGTTCTTGTCTACATGGATACCGTTTTTCTTCCAAGATACTTTTGGTCTTGGTCTTCCCTATGGAAAAAAAAACTCAGGCGTGTCCATTGCCTATTATTTCATTTTTGAGATATTCTTTAAATATGTCAGAATAACAGAGAGCTGCAAATTAAAATCAGTGATGTCCTTATTTAATTAAGCAAATGAAACAGGTTTAGCTACCAGCCTTTTCGAAACAGGCTTCGTTAAGTTTGTGTCTCTATTACAGTGTTTCTCAACCTTGGCAACTTTAAGATATGTGAACTTTAACTCCCAGAATTTCTAACTGGGGAATTCTGGGAGTTGAAGTCCATATATCTTAAAGATGTCAAGGTTAGGAAATACTGCTCTACTGTAAAGCCTAAGTGACATTGTCAGCTATGAATTCTGCAAGTTGTGCTCCAGTCACATCTAGAGGGGATGCAGTTGACGAAAACAATTTTAAAATAACATGCTGTATTTTCAAACTTGCATGCACCCTGAAAATAACAACTTGTGATTTGCACCTTCAGTATACCTTCTACCTTTTTTCTATACTATTAGCATGCTGTATATCTAAACAGATACTGTGCATCATGCTGTCTCTATTATCACTCCCAAACTCTCAGAAATTAGAAGCACTACCATGTTTGCCCTCTTAGGACCCCCTTCAAAATCCTGGAAGACAATATGAATTGATCTGCAATGCACCATTCAGAGCATAAAATTAAACTCTAGCCTGCCCACCTTATTCATATCCAACTCATAGCAAGTATACGTTGGTATGCTGGAAAAAGCTGGAATAGTTACTCTGAGAAAGAACTACCATGGTGCTGTCCCTCTGCTCAATATAGGGCCACCATGAAAGAGAGAAACCTGATCTACTTCTTTAAAATGGATGGTGGAGGATGACTTTCCCAAAGTTGAATGGAGCTGGACTGTTGCAAACTGATTTCAGAGGGACCTCTTATGACCCAAACAAATTGGATCAAATGATGAGAGCTCACCCAAGCATGTAGCTGTGAAAATGCTAGATCTGGAGATGCCTTATGTAGCTATGAGAGATTGCAAGAGAAAAATGTTTAATTTCTTCTAATTGTCATCAGTTATGCCTCTCACTGGACTGGGGTGCCCTCCTCTCGTCACTTAGGACTTGTCATCTATTGTATGGGGCTATCTTTGAAGAGTGTCTGGAAACTTCAGCTGGTGCCACATGAGGAATCTTGGGTACCCCAAGAATGGTGCATGAAACACTTTGGCTACCTGAGCTGCATTGGGTATTGGTTTGCTTCCAGGTCTACTTCAACATGTTGGTTATGACCTTCAGATCCCTATATGGTGTGGGACCAGGTTACCTGAGGGAAGATATGTTATGGATCCCCTCAGTTAAAGAATTTTGACTGATGAGGTCTAGGAAGAGGCTCTGCCATCTTGCATGGAGTTCACAGAGCAGCACACAACTCTGGGGACTGTTGGCACTTTAAGGCTCTCCCCAACCTTTTAACAATTAACTTATTTTAATGTTGTTTCCTGGCTCCTGATATATTGCATTTTGATATGGTTTTGTTTTTAATCACTTAAAGTCACTCTGAGAGTGAGATGGGTGGTATCTAAATTTGATAATAAATTCATTAATTAAATAAAACAAATAAATAAATGAACAAATAATACTTTTGTCAAATTTACATTTTGGGAGATTAGTAGAATTAATGCATATTTTAAAAATGGATCATTCCATGACTTTGAGTGAGAATTAAATGGCATTTAAACTTGCTTTGATTACAGTTGAATATTTTTGTATACATATTGCAAATAAATTTACCAGTACTGTATTATAATACCCATATTTTGAACACAAGATTTTTTAAAATTCAACATTTCCTATTTTTTTTCTGCCATTTAGCAAATACAGACATTTCCTAGAACTTCTTAAATAATAGATTAGTTACGCACACAGCACATAGTATTAGATGTAGACTCATATACATATGCACACACAAATACTCATGCATTCCTTACGTGGAAAGGAATAACAAGATTCACAGCTTCTCCGACCCTTCGAATATATGTTTGCTTTAAATGTCTTGGCAGACGAATCTTCGGAGGTTCTTAATTTAAAGAAAGGAATTTGTTTCTTAACTTGTAAAATCAAAATATGGCTATAAAGAATACTGTTTTTATTGGAAGTCATATCAACTGGGCAAAGGAAGATGACACAGTTATTAGGCAAGAAAAGATAACTTTTATGGATATTTATATTAGTTACCCCCCCAGTGAGGCAACACCTTGCTGTGGTTGGGGGGCTTGTGTGCTCTGAAGAAGATGAGAGCTATGCCAGAGGTTCAACCATACTGGACAGGTC